>VYZM01020052.1:32503-78648 GCA_013398915.1 Dromas ardeola
GGGGGCGGTGCGTGGCCGAGCAATGGCGCGGCGCGAGAGGCGGCGGTTGGCGCCGCGCTGAGGTACGGCCGTCCCTCCCTCAGTCCCTCCGGCCGTCCCTCAGTCCCTCCGGCCGTCCCCCCGGCTTCTCGGGGCTCGGGGGCGGGGCGAGCCCGGCCAGCTGCCGCCGGGGGCGGGGGGAGAGCAGGGGGGCAGAACGAGGGGCGGCCCAGCTGCGGGCACCTTCTGCCGGGAGACGTCCCCCTTTCGCCTTCCCGGAGGCTGGCAGTGAAGCCTCAGTTACAGGTGTTTGACCAGTGTGCTTGGACTACCCAAAAGATGCGATGTGCGTGGTAGAAGCGGGTAATTAAAGCTCACCTAATTATTACGCTAGCCTCTATATTGCATCAGTACCCCATACGGTATTATCTGATATCCCAGTGAGAAATGCAGGCTCTGCCTGTCCCTTTCCCCTGCCAAAACTCAGGAAAGTTGTGCGGCTGAGAAAATAGTTATACACAATTTTAGCAATAGATGGTAGCAGTCCAGTACAAGAGTGATGTATGTTAGGTTAAATGTACACAGCTTTGTTACCAGGTTGAACACAAAATCCAAATTAACCTGGCATAGTCTTGGAAGTAAACTGTCATGTCCGGGTGCTTCTGTGGCCTCTTTTCTGACTCTTCCCCCTTACATATTTGCAGGTAATCGTCAGCTGAGATGTCGCAGGGGTTGCTGTGCAGTTCCTTCTAACAAATAGGCTGCCTTTACTGCTTTGCTTTTGTTCTCAAACTCAAGGACACTTTGCCTACATGTATTAGCTGCAGGCAGTGCTCTTAGTGCACAAGCCAACGTATTATTAGTCCTTTTGTTCTCTCCAATTGCTATGTATTTTCAAAGTCAGTTTTTCCAGTAATTTTTCCTTAAGTGACTTAAGGCTTACCTTTACTGCAGAACAGATTTCAAGATGAGAGATATGCTTGAATTACTGTAGATAAAAGCCCCTATCTTGAGTTGCTATCTTGAAGAGTCGACTACAGCAGCATATAGCAGATGCAGAGCTATGCTGACAGCCCCGTACCTCTCTCACCACGTTCTCTCTGGTTGTGTGACTCCAAGTGGAGTTCTTCCAAGGATAGGTCATGGCACAGCTAATTTGAGACTTGGCTTTACTTTCAAGTGGTTATGTTCTCTTTCAGATGTGTCCTTTAACAGCTGCTTTATCATTGACCTAACTTGGAAATTAATCAAGCACTAAATGCAGCGTTGTGCCTGATGATGTTGTGGGAAACAGGCTTCAGGCTCCCTGGTGACTCCATAGGTCTAAGCCTAGGTCACGGCATAGAGCTCAAGATGATGGGTTCCACCCCCAGCAGTTCCAGCCTTGTTTTTCCTCCCATCCACAGGACTCTCTCTTCTTAAACTGAACTGAATTGCAATCTGTGTTCTATAATCTTACGTTAATGGCTCTTTCACCTTTCTTGTAGCAGAACTTCCTGTCTTATCCAGTGCCTAGTAGGCACTTTAGTTCAACATTTGACAAGCTTACAGTTGATTTTTCTCCTGTTTCTGTCAGCTGGATGCATTCTACTGTTGCTGTAGGCCTTGTAATTCTCCCTTATTCATGCTTGCCGTTCCTGAGCCACATCTTCTCAAGATAAGGAATGTGGATGGTGATTTCTCCTCACCCCTAAGTCTCTTCTAACCCATTTTGACAAAATCACTGCCTATGATCCAATGAGAGGAGCCAAGTTTCCACATCAGTCAGAGGGAGGGGAAAGAGAGAAGAAATGCAACAAGTGGGCTTTTACCTACATTTTGGGAAATTAAATAAGAGCATTGCAAGCTTTTCCCCTTGCCCACTGACTTTCCTTTTATTGGGACATCTTTTTTAAGTTAATTAGAAAAAAATTAGGAAAAGCTCCACTCCCAAGATCTTCGTATTTCATGGCTTTTAGTGATGACAGAAACTGACTCCAGGGACACTAACTCTTAGAATTTACAATAAAAGCCTTTTGTAAATCTTAAACTTGTATCATAGTAGGGGAAAAAAGTGGGGGGATCTTTGTAGAAAATCAGGCTTCCCAACCACTGTCTGCTAAAAGGCTGGAAATTTACATTCTCCATAGTTATTGGTAGAACAGGAGTGAGGTTTCTTGTAAGGTTTTTTGCTCAAGAATCTGGACGCAGGAACAATAGAGGGTTTTATTTTCTCTGTTTGATTGCTGAGATAGATGAATTGCAAATACACAGGAGGAGAAGCAAAGTAAGATATTGTATCCTTGCCAATGATTAAATTAGGTTTGATGTATCAAGGTATTTTACTTTGCTTTTTGGTTCATTCTAGCTTGAATGTATCAATAAAAATGAAGTTAAGTTTACATCTAAAAGTATTTACCTTTTTTAGCATCCAATTCTGACCTAGGCAAAAGTTCCATATAAGCAAATAGGGAATTTTCCTAAGCAGAACTTAAAAACTGTATTCAGGCAATGTTTTCTGCATATTCAATGACTAAATAAGTAGAAGCTAAGGCATTTTGTCTTCACAGTATTTTATCTGCTTTTTTCAAAAAGGAAAAAGCTTTACAAGAACCAGGTTTATTAAATTCAATGTGAAAGTTAATGTTTTTCTTTCTCAGTTAGTGGTACCGTCAGATGGCCATGAGCACGTGCTCACTGTTCTTTGAGCATCAAATACCATTTGTCTAAACTGAGGAGGATAATTTATTAATTGATTGACTGAAGTGGAACAGAAAGTGGAATTGAAAGGATTCACCCAAGATTTATTTTGGACAGACCTGAAAATCCACAACATCTAAAAAAAAATAATTTATGTTTCCTATTCTCCCCATCCTGTCCTGTATGGCTCTTCTGATGTGAGGGCTTTGACTGTTTGGTTCAGAAATGAACAGCATCTTTTACAGTTTTGTGCAAGTGGTATCATAATTTCTTGGGCAATCTTTGCCTTCATAAAGGCACGTGGAATGGTGTATAAACACACTCATTAGCTTCATTAAAATGAATGGGTAGAATGTTAGAAGTCCTTCCACCCAGCTACTGAAAATGACACACCAGCTACAAAATTAGTTATCGGTATGCTTCAAGTCCAAGGTAACTTTAACCTATTCTTGCTTTGCAGAACTACTTAGTATTCTCTCTTGCAGCAAGATCACTGTGTTGCACCAGAAGCTCACAGAATTTGAAAGTCAACAGGCCACTTAGAGCCATCAAAACTTGCAGTAGATAGCTAAGTATTTCCCCATATTATTGTATGCCCTTAGATTTAAGGAAATTCTCTTGATAGAAATGTGATTTTAGGGGTTAGAGATGCAATATCATATATTTGCTCTGCTTTTGTTCTCCCCTAGTCAACCACTTCTGTTTCTCCCTGTATCCCTCAAACTGATATGAATCACTATGACTGCTCTTGTGTTGCATTCTTATGTACTTGGCTTTGCAGAACAACCTGGGCAGCAATAACCCTCTGCTTGGGACAGTGTTTCATTTTTCTCCTTTGCAGGTGTCGGATATTCATATCAGTAGATTTCAGGATCCCAAACGAGCTCCTGACTTTGAAAAATTCTGTTCTGAAGCAATTGATGTAATTCAGCCAGCACTTGTTCTAGCAACAGGTAAGCAATTCAAAAGTGTGAATTACCTGTTGAATGTGCTGTCAAAGGAAGAGCAAATAAGCAAAATTCTAGGATCTCAAGAGAGATCCTATGAAGCCTTAAGGTATCATAAGCAATGAAAATGGAGTCACAGCTGAAGATAGACTGCTAGAAGCAGAAGAGAATAACTTCTCAACTCAAGAGAATTAGTTTTTGTTCAGTGTCTTGCGTCTGATGGTGATTTTAGTGTGTATTATACATAACAAAGACATAATTATGCAATATAGCTATTGTTTCCGCAATATTTGTTGCTACATCTTAGTCCTTGCTAGCAGCTACCTTCCTTTTTGTCCTTCTGGTAGGGATTCTACATGATTCTTCATATTTGAAAGTACAGAAGTGAGCAATGTCTCTGATTAGTCATTTAGGACCAGTTCCTCTCTCAGAACAATCCCTGCTCATTTGTATGAAGTTCACCTGTGAACTAATGTAAGATTTCATTGCTCGTTTCCGTTTGAGCATAGCATACCAAGACAGGTGAAATAAACCATGCCATTTCATGTGAGAGCTTACTGTTGCTATTAAAATGGATTACGTTTTTGCAAGCAAATCAAAAAGACTTTGAGCCATTACTATATGCAAGGCTTTAGAATCTTAATGCTGGACTTGTACGTTTGTTTCTACAGGGATTTATTTATCTGCTGCTTGCTTTTTAAGATAAGAGTTCTGAAATGGTTAGCATTCATCTTTTAACTAGCAATGCAGGGAGGCATTACTATATGAACAGAAATGTGAATGGTTTAAACTTTATGGAGCTTGAGGGGATGTGGAAGGTGTGAAGTTAAGCAAAGCTTCTATGACTAGAATCTTCAGGTATAATGAATGCATAACAATTTTCTTTGGCATGGTGTTAGTAAACATGCTGCAGTGACATGGTTGATAGATGTTTGAACAGGCTGCTACATCTGCATTAGAAGGCATTTACCCTTATAGTCACCTCTTGGACCAGATGACGGGAACATCCAGATAGCACACAGGAGGCCTGTGGCCCCTTACACTAGGAGACTTGGGTGCATGCTTGCCTAGTTACAGTATTTGCGTAAGCTGTGTAGGCCTCTAGTTATATCTCATCTTTTTACACTTTCAGGTGACCTGACAGATGCTAAGACAAGAGATAAACTGGGATCTGAGCAAATAGAAGTAGAATGGAAAACTTACCAGTCAATCCTGAAGAGATCAAGAGTCATGGAAAAAACCAAGTGGATAGACATCAAAGGGAATCATGGTAAGAAGGAAATGAAACATCTCTTTGTATCTTGTGATTACAGAGCTGATTTAGGTAAGTTAGAATAGAGAGGTAAAGTGTTAGTACTTACTAGCATGTTAGTGGTGGTTATGAGTCAGCAGAAGGTTTGCCATCCACGTATCTGCTCTACTGAGGCACACTTTGTTTACAGAAACTTATTGGAGTTTTAGTACCAGGGAAGTAAGAGTCTCCATTTATTAATTTGGCCTGGCAAGTGGTAGAACATAGCTTCAGATATTAGATTCCAGGTCATTAGTTTATATACCCCATCTTTTAATGGACAGGCAAACTGTAACCTTACCCTACTGAAGAAATGGTTTCAATTTATTTTTCATAGACCTCCCCCCACAGGCTGAAGTTAAATCTGTCACATGTTCAGCAATTAAAGGAAATTTGGTTTCTTTTGAATAGCAAGAACTCATGGAAGTTTGTACATGTCGTAGTTGTCACTACATTCTAAGCATTCAAATACAAACGAAGAACCTTGTAGGCTATATAAGCCAGCTGTTACATGAAGGGCAAAACTAGAAAGCCTAGCACTGTGGAAAAAAATGCATGCTTTGTCATATACAGCCTGTACATGACTTTTTACTCTCATTTCCATATCAGGCTTCTGTTACCAGGCTTTATGGAGAGGTGGACCCCAGTTGCAGTACGAACCTCCCCAAGCTGGTGTCTGTTTCACACATGCTTATTCTCTGGTGCTATTGCTACTTTACTTTCCTTGCATGAGTTAGGTCTTACTTGCAGAGAATGCACCCAATCTGAAAAGCTTCTGAAAGGCTTTATGGCCAAAGTGGAGACATACGGTTTTACATTCCCACAACAACTTTATCCTTGAATTGAAACTTAAATGAGAAAACTATTCCCACTTTTAGGTAAACTGCATCAAGTATGTAATATCTTCTCTGCACAGTTAGAGAGTCTACTTGTCAATTATGCATTTTTTAAAAAATAGCTCTTCAGTGCCTGCTCAGACTGCTTTATCTCAACATTAGGAAATAAAATACAGACGTCAATAATCAATTCGATATGAAAGTTTCTTCATTTCCATTTTCTCTCCCTTACAGATTCATTCAACATTCCACACCTGGATAGCATTCGGAATTATTACAGGTACTTTTATTTACCATACAGATGCCGTTATATTCAAGGTCAAACTCACTAAACAATATTCTGTTTTCAGTTATCACATACATTCTTTTTCACTGACATTCCTGTAGTCCAGGATCATATTTGCTATTCCCTCTGTCTTTTCCGTTTCCAGTTAGTAGAGCAGAATAGATTGAGAAAATAGAGAATTATCAGCGCAGACTACTTATCTCTTATCCCTCTGTGTTTTGTAATTGGATATATTGTAAATCTGCTTGTGTCTAGGAAATGTTCTGTGCATTTTGTGTTCAGTTTCCTCAGAACAGTTGTGTGATGTATTTCTGTAAAACCAGTGTTCACAAATAATGCTTTTCCTCCTTAAAACAGATGAAAAAAGAAAAAGAAAGCAAGGGAAAACTTCACTTTTTAAATATTCTTTCTGCATGCCCAAAAGGGCTTTTCGTATCGTATGGGTCTAAATTTTATCTGAGCCATTTCTTCACATCTAGTCATTTTAGAAAACTGAAAGTAGAGAAGCAAGAAGGTGGATGATGATGGTGGATGAAAAAATGTTCTTGAGGAACAGACTTGAGATTTGAATGTGAAGATAGGTGAGGAAACATTCCCCTCTTCAGCTGGCTCTTTTGCTTGTACATTGTAAAGGTAGCCTCAGTTGTAACTTGTGTTTAACTTCTCAGTTTCTCCTGCCCTTCACATCTGAACACAAAATCTCGTCTCATGATTTTGGTGGTGATTTCAGCTTTGACTCTTTGGAACTGGAGGAGGACTTGGAAATCTAAATTTTACTTTAATTCAGGCTCTTAAGCCATCCTCTTTGCAATAAGAGCACAGATTAAACATCTGATAGTTCTGTTTGCTTCAGTTCCCTGTGGCCCAGCAGGAGCAGATACATTTTCCCATATTCTGTGGGGTAGGATCCTACAGCAGCTGCAGTTGCAGAACATGGAATTCACACGTGAATTTACCATGAAGGGATGAATGTGTGGTACTAACAAGGCTTTTGGATGTGCTAGTGCAGTGCACATCCCTATATCTTTTGTCACAGTTGTGACTACAAGACAACCTAGCATCAGTCTTTCACTCTAGTTTAAGGCTGCTATCAGAAGTGTTCGTGACATCCATGGGAAGATGTAGCACTGGTGAGTTTGCTGGATCATCCCTGAATTGTTGTTTGGCCTGGACAAGCTTTCTGTTTGGAAAGATATATGGGTCACCTGCCCCTAGCCCACACTGAAGATGCACTGATAGCAAAAGGGATTGGAGAGGATTAGGGTGAAGTTTCAAAGCAATTTAGCCAACCTAAGAATTTTTGAGTGAAATTCTGAGTCAGGTAAAAAAGTCTTTGCTTATTAATTAACAGTCTCTTGCTAAACAAATGGTTCTCGTAATGGTTTTTATTCATTATAGTCTGTTATGATTGCAAAATGAAGAGATTTATCATACTTTCTATCAAAGACTGAAGAAAGGCACTAAGAGTCCTCAAAAGCTATTAAGCATCACTAAAGACAGAACTTTACAGGGACAATTTTATTAATCTGATGTATTAATAAAATATAAAGATTAAGAAAATTTTTAGTAAATGTGCTACACTGTAGGAAGGTACTGTCTGCTTGGCTTTATGTGTGATTCCTGAACAAATAATTCATTCTTTGCTGTACACCTTAGAGTGCTGTAGCTTGCAGATATAAAATAGAGGCTAGGGGAAACAGGGAAAAAATTCTGGTGTTCATTATGAATTAAAATTAAAGAAGGAAACAGTTGTATTGAAATACAATAATATTTTTACACAAAAACATGGATTCCTATTTTATGTCCACAGCATGAGCAGAGGATGATTCAACTGTTACACATACTTTAGTGGGACTAAAGGCAGAAATCTTAGGATTATGATACTGGGCTTCCAGTTTTCTTATTGAAGTTCATGATGTTTGTAAAAGTAACATTAACTTTAAAAAACAAACAGACAAACAAACAAAACACATTGTGAAAGGGTCTTTATGGCATTGGAAGTATTGATTTATATCTGAAGCTTGTTTTTATTATGTTGGCTTTTATTCTGTTCAGGTCAACCTTTCTGGCAATTTTATTGTTTATTCTGATTGGTGGAGGAATAGTGAATAAATTACTTTCTGGATGGCTGTGTTCAAACTATACTCATCATCTGAACTCAGGGATGTTTCAGCTTCTACATATCGTGTAGGGAGTTTTAAAAAAAAAAAAAAAACAACCCAAAAGAAAACAAAAAAATCCCCCCCAATAAAACCCAATAAGTTTTAGTCAATCTCAGATTTACTCACAGTCACTTCAGTTACAGAATTTAATTTAGTAGATAGAATCATTAGTTAGGTGCCATTAGTTGGAATGTTATCTGTCTCTGCCAGTGGAGGATATGTGCAATTCCTGTCTAGCATAAAGTATCAAAAGCACTTCAATTTTAGAAGTTAGAAAAACTGAAAATATCTGTTGTCAGTGTAAGAAGAGAAAGCAATTAATATCCATAAATATATTCATTATTACATGTATTTATTGTAGCCAATATTAGCATAAAACCATGGGGAAAAAAAAAAGGTTGAGTTAGTTGACATCTTTTACATCCTTCCCTGTTACAGTTCTCTCTTAGAGTATTTTAAGATTAAGATTCAAGAGCTTAATTAACATCAGGTGATGTGCAAAAGAGCAGCAATCCTTTTTGCTCTCTCCTTTTACTCTTTGAAGAATTCTGTTGACATTCCACGGGTGACAGGAGAACTGATAAGATTTGCGGTACAAAAAAGATTAATAAGCAAGAAGAAATGCTGCCTTATTTGCTATTTATAAGATTTGGTGTAGTGTTGTGTCTCTGGTTTAGATTTTTTGGAAAATAACTGAAAAGGTTCAATATTTCTTTGATTCAAAATCATATTTCATTAGCCAACAGCTGATCATTCTACATCAGAGTAACTTAAGAGATCTCTAACAAAATAGTGGAGACAAGACTTGATGTCCCTGATATTTCTAGGTAAGCAAGGAAAAATTATTTTTGAAAAATTCTTTCAGATACCAACAATAAACGCAAGACAGTCTTTTTTTCATTTGCAGATCTCCTTCAATTAAGGTGTAAGATCCTGTTGTTCTGTCATCTTGCCTATTTGTTTTGCATTGCTTATGCTGCTGGCCTATCCTTTGTCCGTAAAAAAGTACCATGTTGCTCAGGGAAAGTGTATTTATGCTAACATTTTTTAAAACGTTTGTGTGCTAACCTGCTGCTTGTCTTAACACATGACCCATGTAATGCATCCTCTTTGAAGTGCAGACTTTTCAATGCCATTGATTTTTAAGAAAAGACTTTACTGCAGTAACAAGATGGAGCTAGACCCAATGCAAGAAATCTTGAATTTATACTGTGCAGGTCATTTTTGTCATCGCTGCAAGCTTTCCTAACAGCAGTATTTCCATTTTATTTTGGCAGGAAATACTCTGCCTGGCGTAAAGATGGCTCTTTCCATTACATCCACACCACCTCCTTTGGGAACTACTCATTCATCTGCGTGGATGCCACACTCAGCCCAGGCCCTAAGAGACCCTATAATTTCTTTGGGATTTTAAACATGGTATTTTATAAGTCTTAACATTCCATTTTGCTGGCTGTTTTACTTCTGTCATGGTTTGTTTGGGTGTTTTATTTGTTTGTTTTTATAAAGAAGAATTGTCTGAAAGATTTGTGCTCATCTAAAAGAGTCTTTACCTTTTTAAAGTTATTATGCATGTGGGACATTTATTTAGAAAAATTTATGTGTCACTTAATATATAGAGTACCTATGTTTTCTCTCTTAAAAAATAATCCAGTACAAAAATGTCAAATTAGACATTTTAAGGACACTGTCAGTAGTTTCTCAGCATTTAGCTAGACTTGAGTGATAATTTCCTTATATGCTGTAAAGTTTAAAAAACAGATACAAACCCGAAACTTTCTAATTTCACTCCTTGCTTTATTAGATGCTTTTTTCATTAATATTACAGATGAGAGAGTTGCACTTATCAATGGAATAATGTGAAAAATAGTGCTATAAAGAAATGTGTCATTTATGAAAGTGAGGTCTGATCTTCTGAGACCATAAAAATGACATGGTATTGTTTTGAAAGAATAACATTAGTCCCAATGTTTAAATCACATATCATCTTAGATAGCATTTTGCTTCCCTTTGATTTTTCTCTGTAGTTTGTTGATATGTTATTGTTCTTGAGATGCTCTTCTGAAGTGTTGGCCGAGACCTAATGTGTTCTGGTAAACAGATGTCATATTTTGCCTGTGATAATGGCCTCAATGAAAAGTAAAATGTTCTCCCTCTAATCTTGTCTAAAGGAGGCTCGACATTTAATTAAGTGTTTGTAAAGTGCTTGGTGATACTTAGATGAAAGGTGATGTAGGAGTGCCAAGTACTGTTCTCATTGTTTACTGTAATCCATAATAGGTGCAGTAGATTTGCAGACAAACTCTCAAGGAGCTAAGAAGTGAGGTTGTGTCTAGAGCTTCTGTCCTTGGCTGCAGTAAGCTAAACATTTGCTTGCTAATTACCCAGCAGCAGGAGTCCAGAGAGCATCCTTCGCAGATTTTTACACAAAACTGAAAGCAAAGGTAGATGCCTGTAACTTTTAAGAATTAAACTTCTGCCAGGAATTTAAAAAATAAATTAGGTTTGTATCAGTGATTTGATTGCATAGCTTAGGTAAAAGTATTCTTAAAACCCAAATTCATAAAGGTAAAAGAAATAGAATTTCACTTAATAAGGCCCATTATATTAACCCAGAAGGGTATACTGAATCCATTCTTTTTTAATATACCTTTATTTCTGTTTTCTTTACACATGCCCTTCAGTGTTTCTTTTCAGGTAGGAGGGAAAAGAATATATTGGTAGTTCTCTGGGTTCTCACCATCTGCAAAATGCTGAAAAAGTAGATTTGTGTTCTTTTCTGGTTTTAGTTTTCCCGCCGCCTCCTCTGTTAGACTTTGAGAGTCTAACAGAATAGGGAGTCTCTCTGGACAGTAAATGGTTGATTTAATATTGGAAGTCAAACAAGAAAAGGAAGGAAATTTTACCTGCTGTGTAAAGTGTTACTTTTGCTTAACTTTAATAGCAGTGGCTGAGTAATATTTTCAAGATTCAGCATCACAGTTCATCCAGTTAAATGACCGAAGCATATGGTGCACAGTTTCTGTGGTCTGTCATGCTTATAAAAGGCCATCTAGCAACTCAAGAGATAGTAGGGATGATAATTGTAAGGTAAAGATGTTTGTAAAATCAACTCAAGTGTGTCATCTTTTACTATATAAATAAGCAGTAGAAAGGATAGAAATAGAGTTGACCAAAAATCTTTCTTTATATTGCACTTTTCCTGTGTTTGTTTGCAAGGAAAGTATTGAGTGTTTTGTTTTCACTTTCTTTTTCCGACATCGGATTTTAGGGATACGTCTAGCAGGACAGTTTGTTCACGGCAGATCCCTGAAGCAACTGAACGTATTCTCTGAGGGGAAAAAAAAAAAAAAAAGATAAATTGCATTCTTCGTTAGTTTCTTCCTGCTTTCATTTTGCTGTTCTTTCCAAATAGCCTGAATGTTAAACAGGTTTGTTTGGTTGTTTGTTTGTCTTTCAAACACCTGCCCATTTCAGAATCAAATGAACGAGTTATCTTTGATGGCATCAGAAAGTCTGCACAGCAATCATACTGTCTGGTTTGGCCATTTTCCTACCTCAACGATCATCTCACCAGCCCCAGGAATACGATCATTAATGAGGTAAGATTGTTCTTTTGCTCCTGTATGTTTTTAGTGTGAAATACATTTCTTGCCTCCCTTCACATACTTGTGTGTCACTTCTTACGTTTTCTGCAGTGGTATTTCCTTCCCACCCAAATAATCACAATTCTTACGTTCTTTTGTTAGTTCTGCCACAGCCTATTTATGTGGACATCTCCATACCATGGGTGGGCTGATGCCAGTCTTGCACAGTCAACACCGTGGTGGCACTCTGGAACTCGAATTGGGAGACTGGAAGGATAATAGGAAGTAAGTAAACCCTATGTGAGCAAATCATTACGTGGAGCCTACCTGTTTATACTGTGATTCCATTTTATGCTCTTCGGAGAATTTGAAAGAAGCGTTAGATCTGCCTGACTGGTTATTACTATTAACGCTTTTGAAAAATGTCTCTGTTTGTAAGTTTGAAATTTTTTTTCCCTATGCTAGCAGTGTGCTAAGTAATTTTTTGATTCATTCGCAATATTTAGAAATTAAAAAGAGGACATCTAAAAACATACTAAATGGACATTTAGCATTTACAGTAGATAAATAAATTGTAACAAAATTCAGCACCACTATGTCAAAATATCCGTGCTCTGCACCAGCTGTTAGAATTTTAGAGACAAAAATAGTTTACCTGAAAAATGTTACCGTAGCAGCATATCAAAAAGTCTGATGCTAAATGGAATGTATAGTCAATATATTAGCTTTTATTCTGCAGTGATCCTAAGAATGATACTTGTACGCATACAGGAAGAGAGCACACTTGGGTCTTTGTCCATAACTAGAGTACCTACACAGACACTGTAGTAATGTATATTATATTTGAATTCTTTAACTTAATGTTCATCTATCTGATTCATGTGCAAAATTCAATAGATCTTGACATTTGGAATTTTGAGTGGTGCTTTAGTGATTTATAATAAAATGAATCTCATCAGAGGTAACAAGCTGTACAATTAATACAGCAGAGTTGGTTGATACAGAATCAGCTACAGAAGAGAATAAATGGAAAATAAATCAGACAAATTGCGATTAGGAATTTGGGAAGCAAGGGAATCAGCTGTGTGTGCAGTAGTTTGTATCAACAAGATTTTTTTTCCCTTTCATTATAGGTACCGGATCCTTGCGTTTGATCATGACCTCCTTAGCTTCGCAGATCTTAACTTTGAGGAATGGCCTGTAGTTCTCATCACCAATCCCAAATCCTTCCTTTACAGCAGTTCTGCTCATGAACCACTTGTCAAAATTCTTCATTCCACTCATATCAGGTACCCAGTGTTCTCTTGATTTCACAATATTTAACTATATTTTAATATTTGGGGTCTTTCTGGGTTATAATGTACATCTATATTTATATGTATATACACAAAACCTCTTTTTCAAATGCATGTGTCCGCTGTTCTCAGAATTCGCTTTTCTCTGGAAGATTGTTCCTGAGAGCTCACTTTGTATCATATCTGTGATAAAAGGAGATTATGTAGTAGTAATTAATGTTTGTTTTATTTATCCAGTTATTTCCTCTAAAGTCAAGTGAACTTTTTTGTGTAACCAAAGCTGGTAGAGTTAGATGAACACATAATATGTGTTACTAATCTCGCATGTTGACATTGCCTCCGCTGATTTCAGGATTTTGTCTATGTATTTTTCTATGCATTTTCTCTATTCGCTTTGGATTTCTTTGCCTCTCGTATTTTCAGTTTTATGTCCCTTATATAATAAAACATTTTAAGCTTCTGCCAATTTTTGTATTTGTTTTAAATCTCTCCATCTTTCCATTTTTACCTTTTCTATTTACTTTTTTCATTTGTATTTCAAATTTCTATGCCCTTTCCAATATCTTATATTTGCCGTTAGACCAATATGTGGGTATATTGAATACACAGAATTACAATCAAAAGAAGTTTGTCATACTTTTCAGTTAGGAAGCAGTGTCCTACTAAGTCTAGCTACTTTACAGTTTTCTATTTAGAACCTTATCTTAACATTCTTATGATTATATTAAATATATGAACTGTTGGAATCATTCACCGTAACTATATGAGACTCCTTCATTTGACTGAAACATGCTCCAGAATGCCTTTTGTATTACCAGAAATGAAAGAAATTGTATGTGCAACATATTGAGTCTATATGAGTAACACTGTTTCTCTGAATATAAGCGCTGCCAAGTGATATTACATTTGTTGGTATCTCAGATCTGTAATACCAGTCTTGCATTCCACTCCATTTCTCATAAATTCAGTTAAAAAGACTGAGAGGTTATATTCTGACTAGCAAAAAGTTGAAACAAAAACAAAAAAGAAACAAAACCAAACAAAGAAAAAACCAAAACCACACACCACCAACAAAGGACTTTAGAGAGACAGACTGGCAATTTTTAATAAAGGCATCTACGTGTATTTGATTATGTTTCTGCATGTGTGCACTAGGATGCATCCTACTTGTGTTAGCAAATGTTTTGACAGCAAGAGTTCTAAAATTATTTCTGCCAGGACCTGAGGATCTCTGCCACTTTTTCGTCTGTTCCACAGCTCAATTTTCTATGCTATTCTTTTGCACAATACCATACAGAACTTCTCTTTTTAACTGCAGGGAAGAGCTACAATGTTACCATCAGCCTACAGATATTTCACCGTTTTAATTTCTAATGCTTTTGAACTCTTAAGTACAAGGCAGCGTAATCTTTAGAGGCTTCTCTTCAGGAAGTAATGACAAATCTGCAAGTCCTGTAGCAAATCTGTTTATTTTGCTGTTTATTCACTCCTTAGAATTCTGGCCTTCTCTCCTTCTGTCATTACCTCTGTCGAAGTCCATATAGACGGAGTTCACTTGGGGAATGCGCATCAGGTGTCTGGCCCTCTCTATGTACTGAAGTGGAGCCCGCAAAACTACAGTGAAGGGTTCCATCACATAGATGTGACTGTCCAGGTAAGGTACCTGTTTGCATTCTTTGTATTGAATTTGTATGTTGTCATGTCTGCTCCATCACCCTTCTGCATCACATAACTAGGGACGAAATATGTGATAACAGACTTCCTTTCATATTTATCTGCTTACAAAAAACCCAAAAGATTTATGAAATTAAAAAATGCTGACTGCTTGGCACTAAAACATTCATAAAGCATCTGGACAAAAGAAAGGTTTCTTATTTTTCATAAGAAATACAATAAGACATGACGTAAGAGCAAGTAATTCGTCAAAAATAAATTATTCTGAGTAACAGGCAACAATTAACTTTTAAGGTTGTCTTGGAAAAAAAGATAATCGAGCTTGATCAAGGAAAACAGGAAGTAGCATCATGTTAGTTCAGAAAGGCAAAGGAACTATATCTGGAAGATTGGAGTGCTGTCTTTATCTGTTTGAAGTTCTTTTAATGATTTCTTACAGTCTGTCAGTGAATATGGTTTCTGTTTCCCAGAACATCAGACTTAACTGATGTTAGATTACTGGGTGCAAAAAATGTTTTTTCTGTGAATGCTTCTGTTCTTGGTACTATATTTTATTTTTGTACCTTCAAGTGGTTTTCAAAGAACTCGATCAGGCTGTTCTAACATTCTGCACATTTGCACAGTAGTAATGGGAAAGTCAGCTTTGTCCTGCTTGGTGGAAGCCAGCTAGGTATAAGGCAGAGGCTAGCACAGCTAGGCATAAGGCAGAGCTAGGTGTAGGCACAAGAGCGATACTGTTTTTTTTTTCTAATGGCCTTTCTGTATTGCCAGTGTTCCACCTCCTAGCTTGTTACCAATTTTTGTGATGCTTTACTTGGGAAAGCTGAATTTTATAAGTGGTTTATTTTGTTGGGTTTTTAATGATGATGAAAACATATGCACAAAACTGAGTAACGTTTGAAGAGGATTATAAAGGCCTGCATAGCAATAGTTTTCTTGCAAATACGTGCTTGTTATCAGATAACTGAATGGGATTTAAAAAAAATAATAATTTCCTTTCCGCTCCAGTCGTAAATCACTTATTACATCTAGTAGCTGAATAGTTTTGGGAAAGCAAGGAGGATGAAGCATTAACTTGAGTTAGGTAACTGGAGAAAAATAAGGATGCTCAATTGCTGTACATTGTTTCTGGGATTGTCCAAATATTGACTCCGCTGTAATCACATTCAACATAGTGAATCCTTTGTTATAAATAAACCATTTGTTATGTACTGGAAGATAAGGTGTCAGTGTTACACATGCAAAAATACCACACTGTTGGATAAATGTAGCACTGTTATTGTTTATCAATATCAGTTTTGAGCAAATACTCCAGAAAAGAGGCACAACAAAGCTTCAAAATATTTTAAGACAGGCTATTATCTAGAATTGACCTTTCAGAAAACAAGTGGTGGTGGTGGTAGCCAATAAGTAGTCACTGTCTTCCAGGAGTTGCTGAGTCTCTGACAGGATCTCCTTCATATGTACTACTTTCAGATTATGATTTCACAATCACCAATTTACTTGAAACTACAAAATTGACAGTAAGTAGTCCTTTGTAGGTAGAAGTATTTAATAAAGCAGTATGCCAGACATGCATGATCTTTCCAGAAAAGCTGCAATGATTATTTGCAACTTTAACTAGATATTTTGTGCACTACTGGTATCTAATTGCTCTTTCATTTTGTATCAATCTAGGATGCTTCAGGAAGAATTGGCACGCGGGGTCATATATTTGCTATGGAAGAAAACCTCTCTCGCAGATTTGGCTTTTGGCCATCTCTTATTCTTCTCACTGACCACTATGTTCTAGTAAGTATTTCCAGCAAAACAGCTGTCATTTCGTGTTGGTTTCCCCAGAGACTGCAGGAGGCATTTTCCTAATTCCTGGTAGACTTGAACGCACTTTGCATTTTCCAGATAAAACTCCGTTGGAATTTCACAAATATTTCAAGTTTGCTTTCTCAAGTGCACACTTCAAACGTGAATGTGCAGCCATGGTTCACGCAAACAGTTGACTACCTGGACTTAGTCACCATTGTCCTTTTTGGGCACAGCTATGCACACATTTTGTACAAGCAAGAAATGGAAAAGAAGCTACTAGAAAGCTACTAGTAGAAAAAGGAAACATTAAATCAAAGAAAACTTCACTGTGATCTGTTGCAATACGCGTACTAACTTAATAGCTAGCTCTGGCAAGGAGGAAGGCAAAATTCCCATTGACTTCGGTAAGTTTCAGGTCATATCCAGAGATGTTACAGCTTGGTACGTGCAAAGAAGGCACGTCGTAATAGTTTAGTTGCACGTACAGAACAACAGAGGAAAGTCCACATGACTGGAGATAGTATCATAATTGGCTCAAAATTATTATATTAGTTTTGTTAATCAGTAGCCAATATTCTCCACAATGTCTTGATCTCCAATTCTATTCAGTACAGCACTCAGAAAATGTTTTACATAGGAAGTGTATTCACACTTTATCAATGGATGTGTTTTACAAACCCCGTTTTTGAAAGATTCAGGTCTATCACTTTTAGCCATCCAACTGAATCCAACTCAGTAAGATGCAAGGCCAATGACTTAGAAACTCAAGTTTCCATTTACTCTTCCATTCAATGAAACCATCAAGCTTTGAAGATGTGTCAGAAACCTCTGTATCATTCTGTCACTGCTCAAAGGCGGCTACGACTCCAGGGCTGGCTTAGAGTTAAAACTGTCTTTTCAGGCTCGTGTGCTCTTTGGACTGATTGTGCTGGTTCAGATCACCTTGCTCGTTATTTTCAGATACCTCCAAAAGCCAGCACTCAAAGGTATGAACCAATGTTTGTCTGTGGTTTTTAGAGGATCTAATTTTATTTACTGTTTATCTGTATGTTAACAATATGTAAGTAATTGTGCTCTTAATCACCATATGCATTTTGCGTCTAGTACTGTGGGGTTTGATTGGGTTCTCAGAAGCTGCTGTTTTGCTTCTAAGGGGATCCAGAAAACCTCCAATATATCAAATAAAGTGAATTAAAAACTAAAAATTTGATCAGGTATCTTTGAACAAAAATTCAATTAATTGAAGTCTAGAGGTTTAATTTTAATTTTCTCACTGGCGAATCCAATGCATAGGAAAATTAATGTTTTGTTTTTATTAGTTCTGTATGTGTGCTTGTTTCACTACAGCTGGCGCAGAATTCTCTGTCACCTGAGTGGAGAAACAGATTTCCTTCTACAAGAATAATTTTTGTGAATCTTTGCAAACATGAACAGGCTTGGGTCTTTCTTAAAATAACATTAAGACCAGTTCTGTCATTAGTTGATATTTTTTTTGTGATAAATCTAGTAAATGAAAATTAATATTGTTAAGCTTGTGGTGTTTATCCTTTAAACAGTTGCTTGAACCACACCTCACTAATGAGATTTTTCTGGAAGCCACCTCCCTTCCTATTCATGTTGGTGTATGTCCCTTCCTTTATACTTCTAATCACGTAGCATCCTGAGGTAACTACAGCAACTGCTTACATAGAAAAAGAATAGATTTTTCAGTTGCCTTTATGGAACTCAGCAGCTAAAAATGAAAAGAGCTAGCACTCTGTGATCAGCTACGTCCCTGTAGACCATGACAAATGTTTTACAAATTAGTGAATAAATTTGTTAGAGCTGTTGATATCCAAAGGTCAAGCACGCCCTCTGGGAGATAATGCTTCCTGAGAAGGGCAGCCACGTAATAGGTGAAACTCTAAAAGCTAAGTTTTATAGGAAGGCTTTCTCAATCTCAATCTGTGAATTGTCTGTTTCAGTTAGAAAATGAATATTGCTTTTTTTTCGTAACATTACACACTTGTCAATATGCTGCCATTTTAACACCTAGCCTTCATTTTATCTGAGTTGCTATCAGATCTCACGAAGTAGATTTAATCAAAGAAAATCCAGTTAATCTAGTCTATGCTGACCTGCCTTTTTGGGTTTGCACAATTACCGTTTTGAATCTCTTACTTTTCATTTAATATGAACTTTCTCCATGTTTTTCATTTTAGCTAACTTCATTTTCTGGGTATAGAATGGTCGTTCAGTTTTATTTACATACAGTAAGTGTACTCATTTAGAATGGCAGCTTCTTCTGCTGTTTTTAACATAGATCGTTATATTTATTGGTTCCTTGCTTTCAGTTATCACAGTAATAGTAGAAATGCATTCCCTTACATTTGTTCTGTAGACATACCAAATATTTCTTATTTAATAGAATGAGTAAGAAACGTGCAGATTTGTTTCAGAAAAAGCAATATATTTTATATATGTGTGTGTGTTGCAACCTGAATCAAGTGTATTTTTCTTAAATGTTGTCTCTGTTTAGAAAAGCCAGGATTACTTACTCTGACCTCATATTCCCTTCATGTCTTCAGTAAAACAAACACCTTCTACTACTCAATTCTGGTTCTGAATTTATACACCATTCTAGGTAAGTAACATAGAGTACTGGAGAACATAAATTAGTATTTTTAAGTTGCACATCAGATCCTGATGAAAAATGAGACCTCTAACATCTTGGAGAAAAGGGAAAATCTACTTCAGTTACAAAATCTATGTGGAACTTTTAAAAGTTAATGTCCAAAGAGACTAAAGGTTTGTTTGTAAGAGCCTAACTTAGAAGCCCTAGAATTAATTAAACACTAAATTATTAAATTACTGTGAAAGCAAAGTGAGTATTTTTAAATTTAATTTGGTTTTCACTTATTCTTTGAGTAAGATCTGGTTGTGCCTTGGTGTAAAAACAGTATATGGAACGTACGTTTCACATGACATGTCACTAAGGCATCTTGGCGCGGATGCTAACAATTTTAGCTTATTTCTCCTCTGATAATATGTTACTAAAATAGCTACTTTGTTGGCAGTCAGTGTAGTATGCATAACATAGTGCAGCCTGCCCATTTTGACTTCTAAGCTGAGCCAAGCTGGAATTGTTTATGACCATGTCTTTCATATGTCTTACTGTAATTCTGGGAAAGGGCCAGCATTTGAAAGGATCTATCTTTTCACTTCTCTCCTAAAGAAAATATTATACGTAGTGTTGAAAATTGTCACAGAGATGAAACCAACTTAAAAGTATTTTCATTGCATGTCACAACTCATTGGTATACTGTGATCTTTTCAAATCAACAATGTTGTTGACAAATTGTTGACAATTAGGCTTATTACTACAGACAAGCAATAGAGAAGTCATTTTCCCCGGTTAACCACTTTGTGCTCAGTAGCACAAAGGGCCATGTGAAAAAGGCCCATGTCTATGCTGTATTTTCTGATGGTGCTCTGTGTTTGATTTCCTCTCTTTCAGGACCATGGTTTGTAGGTGAACTGATAGATGGCCACGTGGGGGCCTGTTTTTCCTTTGGAGTGTTCGTTGGTGGTTCCTTCTTACAGGGCAGTCTGACATTTGTGGTTGGGATTTTACAGGTACATATTTATAAAAATTAAGGCTGTCAAACTGCTTTTCTCTCCGAATTTTTTCTGATTTTTTTTTTTCTTTAATAGTTCTATAAAGAAAGGAGTCTTGGAAGGAAAGAGAACGTTAGTGGCCATGCCTGACTACAACACTCTTTCTTACCTTTCTGCAAATTTAAAGGGCAGAAAGGAAAGAAGTTGTGCATTATTTTCTCAGACTTCTCTTTTCCGTTATTTGGTGTTGCTTTGGACTCCCTGGATGTCTGTGTTAGAGGCCATCTCTACAGGTTTACTACTCTAAATTTTTTTTTTTTGTCCTCAGCTCACACACAGGCTGCAGGGATTAAGCTAAAGGAACTGAACGGCCAGAGCAGCCTTTACACACTGTATTACCCTTCACATCAGTAGGTGTCACTCTCCAAGTACACACCAGTCCAGTTTTCCCAACAGTCTGACCTGGCCGCCCTCTGGTTTTCGCAGCTGCCATTAGTCTGAAAGAGAGGGTGTAGTTCCTTCGCATTCAAGCCAGACCAAGTTAGTATTGCCTCCTTCATGGTCCCTCCCTTATGCCAGTGCTACCACTTGTCTGACACCACAGTGGGCTGGGTCAGAGAGCTAAGCTGACATAAGGACCTTCCTTTTTTACTGTGCTAGTATTTTGCCAAGTCTAGCTCCCTGAACCAGCTCCAGGAAAGGTCAGAAGCATGTCACTGCCTCCTGCTGCAAGGGAGTGGGCAGGAATGCTTGGCCTGGGACTGAGGCACAGGCAGTCACAGCTCTATCAGCTGCTGCGTCTTGGAAGTGCATCCTGAGATTCCAGCTCTGGGAATCATACTCAGCCCTTGGAATGGGACAGTTTTATGTGCTCTTATCTTTCTATGCCCTCACATAGGTTGCCCATAACACTTGGCTTGCTCATTGTCTTATTTTTCTCTCCTTTTCAGATGTTGTTTTTCAACCTGCCATTAATGGCCTACCTGTGCTGGTGCCTGTTGCTGCGATGCCAGGGTCACGGCTTCCTTTCTCACATCCGTCACGTCCGACGCCCCATGGCTGTGCTCGTTCACCTGGCAATGGCCCTCCTCCTGACCTGGCAGGTCTATTCCTGCTATTTCCTGCAGCGAACCTATGGGACCTTGGCTTTCTTCCTCTCCCCGATGAGAACGTGGCTGGTGGTGCTGACCTCAGCTCTGATTTATAAAACCTGGACGATGAAATCATCTGAGCTCAGAACTTACATAGTGGAAATAAAAAACTGTCAGAGCTCCTGAAGTACAATGTGAGTATTCAAAGTTCTTTTACTTAAACACCGTCAAGGCACAACTTACAGCTTTGTGATGCTGGAATTCCATACAGCCCAACTATTAGGTGGTAAGATCTGAAAGCGGTAAGATGGCGATCTGCATTGCTACAGAGCTGTACTAAATAGTGAATGTATAACAATATGTATTACATACTTTTACTGTATTATACATATACAATATACTGTATAATACACGTTATATAATACAGTTATACATTAATACAGTGTGGGAAAGTAATGGAAGATCGACAAGAAGGATTGTAAACACCTCGCACCTGGGGTGTCGGAAAACACATATATCGCACTAATCATTGTTTAGTCTTACGTGCTCGACAAGTAGAACATCTGCACTTAGATAACATGGGCCTGTGATGGACTCAGAGGCACCTTATTGAACATGCCTGAGATTCCTGCCCTGCTGTCGGAGAAGATCAACACAAAGTGGAAAACTATGCCCGCTTGTATCCCTGATACACAGGCGAGAACAGCAGGTTTGAACTGTCTGTCTCTCTCTCTTGCTAGCAAGGATTCTCTTGCTAACAAAGACAAAAATCTCTAGCAAGGACCAAGCTCCACGGTGCCTGTGTTCCCGCTTGCATGCCTCTCCCCAGGTGCTGCCTCAGAGACCCCCCGGTTTGTGAGGTATCGAGATTAAATTTTCTCTTTGCCTTTCACCCGTGGTTTTGTGGTTGGGCCTGTGTCGGCTCACACGTGCAGTATAAACTGTATCATAATCTCTGTAATAGGGGGTTCTGTGATACAGAAGATAGATCCGTATGGATCACAAATGGAAATGTTTGATCATTACTACTGTGAATGGAAAAATGCTTTTAATTAATTAAATTCTTGATTTTTACATTGCTGGGAAAAAGGAGCGCCAGGATTTGTGCTTAACTTTGCTTTTTATTTCAAGATTTACATATATTTTTACAAGACTAAGTATAAGACTAGACCGGATGTCTTTATGAAGTAATGGTTATTGCAAAGGTGCTGTGGCAGCCTTCACAGTAAGAGTCCTATACTTATACACTTTTTGAGTTCATAACGCTATATACGAGCAGTTTATAGGCCGTTAGGTGTGCATACTTGTATTTATGCTTACCTGAGCCATGGCTTATTGGTCTTGTCCTGGGAGTGCTGGCTAATTAACATGCTCTCTCGCTGGGAGGAAGAAGTTATGTTTTCCACTGCTGAGGTTGCCAATTTTCCCACACTTGACCAGTGAAAGGAGAGTGAATGATCAATGTTACTGGGATTCCCAGCTGTAGTCAGAGTTCAGCTTTAAAGCAAAGAATGGAGACAATGTCCTCAGGATGGGAAAGTGAAGGAATCATGTGGTCTGATGCCTATAAGGTCTTAAGTGAGGGGTTTAGGGCTGTATTTCTGGGTCTCAGTCAAATGTGACAAAGGGTGACCTAGGAAAACTCATTTCTTTGTTTTCAGGTTTTCTAAATCTAAAAATGATAGAACAGTTAAATTTACAAAGAATGCAATTATCCAGAGCCAAGACTGAGGTACCTTTATCTGTAAAGTAAGGAGAACACTGGCCTGCTTCACAAGACTGCTGTGAGTGGAACATTTAAAATACTTTAGGTAATTTTACAGTAACTTATTTATGGCTCCTCAAGAAAAAGGAGGGTAACTTACTTATGGCACCTTAGAAGAAAACAGCAGTGGCTGTAGTAGAACATACAGGAAAGTAAATTTAATTGGAATAAAATATTGATTACAACTAAGACTTTTGTTATTTCTAAAAGGTGAGTTTTTCTATTCCTTAATTCCCATTCCTCAGTGATTGACGATATACTAGAAAAAAGAGTAACAGCTCTCATTTACGTAAGTTAAATACACTGTTAAGAGAATACAGACTGTCATTTGTTGCTACCTAAGTTTGTTTTGCAAAGCTGTTAGAAAATCAAAGAGGCAGGGTACAAAACTGACTTGTGAGAAACAATAATGAAAAATTAATAATAAAACTGACATTTCACAATTAAATTATTTTCATGTGATCAGGGAGCATAAGAAGTTGCAATAAAATACTTCGTATCTATTCCCTGTGACAAGACCCTGTTCTGAAATGAGACTTTTTTTTGTTCTGGTGGTAGCAGTTGATTACATTGTAATCAAACGTCTGTGGACTTAAAAATCTTACAGTCTGTGAAATACTTACCTTTTGGCTCCACGGGATGTGGTTGGTAGATGGATGGAATTCTGTTAAGAATCTCTCAATGCTGTTCTTGGTGTGGCGAGCAAAGATGTTTTATTTGTAGATGTGCTATCCCGGGCTCCAGGGACCCAAGTAAGAATCACGTGCTCTGAAATGTGGCTGATGTGTGGATTACATACGCGTGTGGGAATGATGCAGTAAATTTTAGAGAATGGGACTATCCTACTGCCCTGGTATCACAGTGAAGAGCACACTGTACAAACTTAGAACTCCACCCTGCAGAGGAAGCACCTCTTATCTCATGCTCTACAGGCGCAGCTATTGCAGCTTTTTGTTGCCTAACAGACAAGTAAAACTTACCTTGTCTCACGTTAATTCAGATTTTCTCCTTCTTAAACAGTTTTCCAATATCCTAAAACCTTAGCAAGAAAATACTAACTTTCGTATTTGAGCTGTACGCTTCAACACAGGAAGACTTTATTTACCGGTACCTTCTTAAAAGTGCTTTAATTCTTTGTATCTTAGCAGGCTGAAAGTTCTTAGAAGCACAGGCTAGGCGCTAGCCTCTAATTTAGCTGTCCTTACCATATAGGCAAGTGGTTGCCCAAGTTAACTACCAGTAAGAAAAATCACAATACAGTATGTTTTTCCTTAAAATTCAAGCAAAATAAATTGGTCTCATAAAATGCAGCCCATCTCCTAGGACATACGACCAGTCACCTAAGTGAACCAGTGATAATGGGAGAAACCTCTGATGACTATGCAGAAATTACGGTAAATCTGCAAGCCACCCTATAAAGAAAACTGCATTTGCTCCTCTGTTGGCCTGTGGTGCCCAGAAGGCACAAATCAACATAGTGGACTGAAGCGAGACATTCCAGTGATAATGGGCCCTGTGTTGTCCTGATGAATTGCCTGGGTTTGGTCCTCTTTCCAAATTAAACTCTTCCGCTCACTGAAAGGCAGCTTTTCTACTGAGAAGATAAGACAATATTGTGTTGTAATGTATCTTAGCGTTTGCACCAGTGTAAGATCTCTCATAGTGTTACATGGTTCATAACATGGTTTTCCAGTTTATGGATGAATGATGGATGAAAAGATTTTATTAACTTTTTTACTTGAACAGAAGCAAATGGCTTTGGCATTCGTTACTTCTGGCACATAGTTCTCTTCCTTTTAAAATAGCACTGTGGGGCTGTTTTAGGGTAAGCAAGAGAATACAGCCATCTTCTGCAGTCAGGAGCATCCTTTCCAAGCTGTTCATTAGGAGGACAAATCAGAGCTACGTGAAGTGAGCAAAGCAAGTGGCAGATCCTGGAATCAGACTGATGAAGTACTTTACGTACTGCTGGCAGACATTGGTATACTCTGTGACAAATCAATCTTTCATAGTAGAAATACTTCTATTGCAATACCCTGCAGGGTTCGTTAGTTTTTTTTCTTTTTTTAATCTGCATGGAGGAGCGCCTTTAAAGTACTTAATTCCCATTTGAAACTCCTCTAAAAGGAGACTTGAAATCATTATTTGGAAAGAAAAAAAATCTGACAATGTCTTTCAAATATATTTTGTTGTTTGTTTTTTTTTAAAGCCTCTTCTTAGAAAACTCTTGTGTAACTTTTCATGCTGCGGTTTGCTTATGAAGGAATTTTTGTGTTCAGTGATTTACATCCAAGATGCTGTGACATGCATAACATAAACTAGGAAAAAAAAAAGAGAAGATTATTTTACGTGCATTACGCTCTGTGCTCTGAGGGCTGAGCAAAACCTGCAAAGGGAAGTTCCCCGGGGAATGCCAGTGCCATGCATAATTTCCTACAACTGTCATCAGTAAAGGCCTGTCCAACCCAGCCATCCCAATAAAGAGATCTTGGCATTCAGCGTAGTGGAAAATGCAAGGATAGGGAGCGAGAGGGGCGTTTTCCATGGGCTTTTCCCACTATCTATAGCATATAAAAAAAGAAAACCCAAACAGTTCTGTGAGTTCAAAGCGCAAGAAGCCCTTCCTGGAGCTGGCCTGGGCAGAGGCAGAGGAGAGCGACAGCTGCCTGCAGGGCACGGAAGGCTCACTCGGGCTGCCTGGCCCCAGGACACGGAACAGGCTGTTCCAGTTTGAAATGCTCATTGCTGCCCGTGCAGCTCTCTAATGGGATTGTTATTGCCGAAAGCCAGATGCAGCTATTACTCTGGCCGAGTGGGACATAAAGACAGGAAAAGCACGAGTGGACAGTGTCCTGCCCTCCCCAAGTCGCTCCCAGAATCAGGAGAAACTCCAAGCGTGCTGGCTCCTGTCCGAACTTCACCCCAGCAGAGCTTGATCCTTGGCCTTTTACTTTCCCTCCCCACATCCCCCAGCCTGGAGGGCAAAGGAAAGCAAGCAGGGGCTGATGGGGTGAGGAAGGCTCCTTCTTGCAGAGGAGTAGGGACTGCGGAAAGGTCCAAGAAGAGGGTGGAGCAGAGGAGGGTAGACCCATAGCCCCATAAAATTTATTGCCTTCTCTCACCATTTGCCCTCAGTCTCCTGTAAAAAAATAAATTGCAGCTCCCTATTCTTGTATAAACACTGCTTTGCTACTTCATACTTTCAGTTTTCTTTCCATGCTGCTGACCTGTTCAGCCACCCTTTTACCATCACTCCACCCAGAGCAGAGTGCTGTAGCAAAAGTGAATTTTGCTGTCTTTCTGGTTGCAAAATTCTGTGTTGCTGTGGCTAAAAGTCTTGACTCACTTCTCCTTCTTTCTGTGCTTTCTCTAAAAAGTTCCCAGTTGTGTCTCACAAAATATTTTCTAGGTTTGGAGCTTATTCCAGCTGCTGTTACCGTTTCTTAGTGCAGGATAATGCTATCTGCCTGTGATCTTCTTTTATCCCCTGGAAGTCTGTTTCTGGATTGTACAAACATTTCCCACTGTGAAGAAAACCCAGTAAAGAGAAAGGCAGCGTAGCAATGGAGAGCAATGTTACAAACAACAGGACAAAGTAATCCTGCATCCGCTTCTTCCATGATCATCGCATTAAAATAAACAATAAAGAGATGAAGCCATTCGAAAGGCGTCTGCCTTTGCTCTCTCCACTTTTGTAACAACAACTACTAGAAACTGCAGCAAGGCACATTTATGTCAGGGCTGGCAAGCTCTTTTCATGGTATTGCTGACATTTTCCACGAAATCCTGACTAGACTAAACTACACGGCCTAGCACTAAACCACTAACAGGTGCTCCTGTGAAAGACAGCATGTTTTTCTGATTATCAGGGAAGCCAACACGAAAGACAAGGAACGTGAGGAACTAAAAAAAAAATAAGGAAAAGGGGGAAAAAATGGAGGGTAAGAAAGCAGAAGGGAAGAATATTAAATATAAGACAGGCAACAGCAACTGTTCAAGGTGCAAAGGGAGAAGGGATGAAAATGGGAGTGCCTAGAACTTTACCAAATACAAACAAGCAGAAGATTGGCCCAAAGAAAGATACGAATAATAAGTCTCTCTGCCCAATACTGTTTTATTGCTCCTTGCAACAAGAAATGCTTTTTTTATAAAGACTTCTAGTCTTTAAAGAACACCTAGTAGCTTACAACTCCTACTCTGATTTCATGCCTGCCTTTGCCTAAGATGTTACAAACTATCACTCACCACCTGTAAGGTGAAGCTTCATGGGACAAACGCTGCTGCTTCTGCAGCCAGTGACCATCTACCTACTGCATCCAAAGCGTCTTGGATTTTGGTTACAAGTTATTTGTCACCCCTTGTTCAATGAGACCTCTCCTATAGTGCTGAAGAGTCACACTATTACAATAATTAAGAAATTAAGACACGGTGAAAAAAGATGTATTAATATTTTTTACAACTGTGGGCACTTGATTTAAAGCATTTTCTCCCTTTGATTTTTAGTTATTCTGAAGAGGATTCCTAAGTACAGAAATGCTTCTGTGAGAGTCCTAAACATTGGGGGGTACCAGGATGAGATTTACTTTGACTGTCCCCATCTTTTTTTTTTTTCCTTTTCTTTTTTCCCTAAAGCCAATTGTCTAATGCTGATAGAACCTGTATTGCCCTCAACAGCTCACCGAACTCCAGGAATGCTGCTGCAATCAAGCTGCCTTTATTTATGGCAAAGAATCAGTACCTCGGCATGATCTCACTCTGGATCACCCCTCACATCATCAGCTCTTAATAGGCTTACAATTTGTGTGGATTACTAAGCAATTGCTGTAATAGAACAGTGCTGGGAATTTTATAATTTTACCATATTTCGTTTGGGTTGTGAAAAATAACTTCCTAGAGGAGTGTCATTCCTGGAAGGTGTGTCAGCTCCCAGTACCAGAGATGAGCTCACTCTGGAGTAGCTCTTCAGCAGACACTGTTCAAAAGTACAAAATTTGTACTTTGGACAAACAAATGTAGTTCTGGAAACATAAACATGTCAGAACGAGGCCTTCGCCTACAACATATGAAGGGAAAACAACATTTTAACACCTTTTCAGTAGTGGTTATTGTTATAATTGCTTTCTTACATTCATACAACACAAACTCACCACAGTTCATAGTTGAAGTCTCTTTTGAAATAGACAGGTATTTAATTAGCTTGCTTTGCATACTACCTTATGATATACTTCCTTCCAGACAGGCTGGAATTAAAACAGAAGAAGGGTCCTCACTTTTAAGAATAAAAGGCATTTTTTTTTCAAAACAGGCTGTTGAAACTCAACCAAAATTGATAGATTGGAGGAATCCAAATATAGGGAAAAGCAAGTTATAGGATGCTGAAACTTGTATGTAGGAAGAAAATATGAAAACACCATGCTGGCACCATGCCCCAAAGTGCACCATAAATATTTATGTACAATTAGCCAGACACACACACAAAAAACCCCCGAATTCAATGGAGGACTTCTGTTCCTAATTAAAACTGATGCTATTTCAACTCAGCAGCAACAGCAATACTAACGCTCTCATTTGTAAAAATACTCTCGCATCGATATCTATTTTCAGGGGCAGTAGCAATAGAGCCTCATGTTAAGACCAGCTTTGCTTGCAGGGGCGTGGAGCGGGCTGATTTCCTTTGCAGTTAGGTATTTGCTTTAGGAATGGACTGTAAGGATGAGGATGGTTATTCAGAAAGATTAAGTGTGTTAAAGTGCATTAAAGCTAATCTGCTGCCTGGCAGAAATTGAATGCAGAATATGGTATGCATTGGATAACAAACCAATACAGGGTGATGGCGATGCTGTTTCCTTCTGAATATTTATACCAAGCACAGGCACGTGGGACCACGTGGGAGGGAAGAAAGAAAGGAAAGGCGGCAATGGACACATCGGCACACTCATTAGAGCTGCAGCTCCCTCCCCATTAAATCCAGCCAACACGACAGGAATCCAAGCCTAGAGACAGTGCTCAGGACCACTGCATTTCCTCCTGCCTCTTGTTTTAATATACGTACGAATTATCAAGTCTTACAAGCTTGCATCGCTTAACTTTCACAAGTAAGTTACCACCTATAAACAGTCAATATGCAGGAATTCATAGAATTTCACTCACCTGTTGCTTTCTGTCTTTACTTGCCCACTATGATCATACTGATTCTACTGCGCAAAAATGTTGGCTTCTATCCCAGTGGGATAGAATCAATCCTGCTTGAGGTAGTTATGCAGATGTTGGATTCACAATCTAGCTGAAAGTGAACCAGTCACTGGTTTTGTAGTTAAAAAGGCACACTGGGAGATTTTAGACCATGTAAAGCTATACTGCAGGTGCCTTTTCTCTTCCTCAAAGTTTATAGCATCCATCACTGCATGCCTCCTCCTTTCAGGGCCAGCTTCAGCACTAAGAAACGAAAGGACTGGTTTTCATAGTGCTCACAACCTTATCAGGTAATTTTGATAACCCGCTGGCTTGCTCTCCACAGCATTCAAAGTGATTTATCATGCCAAATTTCTTGCATAGTGTTTCTTTCCTAGTCCTTGGATTCCATTTAGTGGAAGGTGCGGTAGTGACTCACACAGACCTGGATAATCCATTCTCTGGACAGCTCAGCTGACCCTGCTGTCTGGAAGCACTTGTCTTAAAGGCAAAGAAAATTAAAACCAACACCAATAGCCTGTAAATCAGAATGTGTCATGAGCAATTCTATTCTCTAAATAAATATGCGTTAATGTCTCTAAATGTACATGGTCCAGAAATTCTAATATCTTTAAGATAATTATCTGTTCCCTTTTCTGTTCCTTGCTTTTGAAGACCCATACTTAAATTTCATCAGTCTCATCTGGCGTGGAGTTATGCTAGTCAAACTTGGCAATGGTGACTCATTTTTTCAAGTTTCCCCATAGAGATGGTAAAAGCGCATTGTCAGACCAAAAATTCTGAGCCAAGATAAGTTACTGAGGGAACAGAAGGTCAATTGTCTGCAAAGTTACCTTATGTCCTCAGGCAGCGTGTTTTGAGATCCTCTGTCTGTCACCCTGGAGAGGTGTAAAAACTAGAAAAACTAGTGAAATCAGGGAGATTATCATTAAATACAGTAGAGCTTAGAAAAGGAATTCTAAAAAGAAAACTTAACACTTAAGTGCAGAATGCAAAGATTGAGAAGAGTGAATAAATGAACAGTTAAGCAGGAGGCTCACCCTACCCCTGATCCTACCTCTGACGAAAAGTCTCAGGTTGCACGCAATGGAATTGTAAATGAATTAGGTTTCAAGCGCCCTGAAAATAGGGGATATAATGATGCAATACAGAGAAATGGACAAGACAGATCAGTGGAAATTTGTTCCAGATGGCAAAATGGAAATACCTTTGTTATTAGAGACCTTGAATTCCAGAAATGGAATTTTTCATTGCAATTATCTGTTAAAATGAGAACAGTTACATTCTAAAATGATGAGTCCGATTGATTGAACTGTCAGAGTAAACTTACACTAGCAAATTAAAAATTCCCAGCGAAGTTCCTGGGCACTGAGACACACTAGTACGGGAAGGGTACATATCTACACCAGTACATTCTTCTAACGACCAAAACTAGGTGGCTGCATACAAACTGCTTACTGGAAATGGTTCCTGGGATGTTCTAACTTCCAAACCATATCCATGAAATATTTGCAAGTGTGCTAGCTGGCAAGTGTCAAAATCACGTCAAAGAATATATTACTCATTTCTAGTATAAATGATTGCATTCCTGTTTCGAGTTCTATTTAGTTTATTAGCATAGGTTCTGCCTTAGCAGAATCTCTGCTTTCAGTACATACAGAACAACATGATGGTTTATTTAAGAAAATGAAAATCAGCACAAGTAAAAACTTGCTCACTGTTAGAGATAGAATCCAATTATTTTTCCTGAAGAAATATTTTTTTACTTAGAAACTGAGACGATCTGTTTTCCAATATTGCCTCCATTCATCATGGACTGGAAAGCCGCTTCAAGAGAAATAATGAAATAAGTTAGTGCCAAGCAAAATGTGCCAAGTAACTTTCAAAAAAGGAAAAAAAAAAAAGTATGGTGGAAGCAAATGTATTAGCCAGCTCCCCAAATTAAAAAAAAAAAAAAGCTACTCTGCAATAAATTGCTAAGGGCAGTTTTGTGTAATAATTTAAAAAAATATTTGTAAGCAACTGTTTAGCCCTATACAAGTTAGCAATTACATTTGCTGCTTTTGTGATATGCCATACAAACACCAAACAGAAAGACAAGGTGTGACTGGAGAGCCCTCAAATGCTGTGGGTTTCACAAACCTTTGTGAAAGGAAAACGTTTATAAATACTCTACGTAGTGCAATAAATGCCAGAAGCTGGTGCAAAATAATAAATCTTTGAGTAAACAAAGTATGAAATACGACTGCTATATTTGATCAAAATCCCGCAAAATACATATGTATACCAGTAAGTAGCAATGATTAGAATAAATTTATCTGTCAGATTTGGCTATTGCTTAATCCTACTGGTTTCCAATTTAGTGGGACTAAAGACTAAATTCTTACAGCACATCTTGAATGACCTGGCCCTCTCGCTTTGTCTCACTGGAGTCTCAGCACCCCCTTCATTTTTATATTTTCTTTGCTACAGATTTTTTGAACAGGCTACAGGCTATTTTCTTCCTTTAAAATAAATTATTTTTTAATTTGTTTAGCAATCTCTAATGTGCTTGCCCCTTTCTTGTGTGTACTTTTCAATTGATTTTTTGTTAGCAAATTCAATAACAAGCACTGTTAGAAATTGAGGGTTTTTTAAAGCATAAGTTCAAGCTTTCCAAAATACTATTTTCTTACACACAAATTCTAAGAAATGGGCAGCCTCTTCAATCTGTTAAGATCAGGGTGATGACCACCAGCTGCTACGGTAGCAGTTTAACGATTCACTCTCCCCCCCCGTAGTAAAACAAACAAAAAAACCCACCAAAATGTATATTAAATCGGGTTTTTTAACATAAAATGATTTTTTCACAAAACTTTTTAATACCTTGTGAAAAAATATTTTTTATTATAACATAAAAACGATGTTTTAGATAAAATACAAAAATCTGAATTGGCAAATGAAACAAAGGGGGTAGTTAACCTCTACTGTCATTGTACTTAATCAGACTATTATTCTTAGAAAACGGTGTAAAAATCTTACCACCAATGTTTGCTAAGCCTTCTACCACGGTCTCTCTGACCTGTCAAGTCAAAGAAGTCCTTTTAGCTTTATCCAAACAAGATTAACATTTCTTAGAAACATGCCATGAAACTGCCAAGAAACTATCAAAATCTAAAGGATTCTCTTGCTACATTAGACAGATTCTTTCCCCAAGAGAGGAGTGAATACTTTCTGATAAAGCTGTAGGCAATTTAATGCTTCAATGGGAACCGGCCCCTGCCAAAATTTCACGTCTCAGGATTTTACCAGGCGGATTTACTGATCACCTGAAGAATCAAAAACTAATTTAGACAGACCTCATGGGGAAGGGATGGATAAAGCATCTACCCATCACAAAATAACAAACGGTGGTTATAAAGCTTGAAACAAAATTTCAGACAAGATCCCCAAAAGCATTCAGGTCACTAACTATTCAGGAATTCGAAAGTCAGTATTTTCGAAGGTCTGATCCCTTAAGTAAAAAAAGCACTTGCACTCTATACTGAAAGAAATAGACATCAGCAGCATGTAATTAGGAAAGTCTGTCATACTACAGTCACATCACCCTCAGCAGGTATCTACTAAAACAGTGCTACTTAATAAGCTTTCACGTGTACTCAAACATTCATAAGAAAACTTGTTCAATACTGAGGCATGGTAAGAGAGCCAAGGACAAAGAAATCAGACTTCTTGTACTAAGACCGTGATCTGAGGACGTACTATCAGAGGCCAGAGACTAGATGTAAAAGTTCCTACCTTCAGTTTACCCTCTTGGATCCACTGACAGAGTTGCAATACACTAGCTTCTTGTTTGTCCATATAGTTCAACACTAAGAATCTTTCCCTGTGAAAGAAAAGAATGGGCCTTGATTTAAGAAAGGATGGTAAGCATAATTTGAAATCTTTACAAATATTTTCAGGAAACAGTGTTATTGAAACGGAAGGATAGTGAGTACTAATTACAATGGGACACAGCTCAGAGCTTTGCCAGCTTGTTGAGACAGCTCCCTGCAGTCGGAGCTTGACAGTAACATCAGTCTTAGACAAGTAATTCTGGTCAAGTATCAGAGAGAAGAGTAATAAAAACCAAGTAGTATCACCAAAATAAGCAAATGTCTATAAAATGTGAGTGAATTCCTATTCACTTATTTTCTTGCTTTTTTTTTTTTGGTGGTAGGGAGAATAATTAATGGACCTGCAACTAGATGGTGAGTATAAATTAACGTTCAGGCTCCCCAAAATTTTGCATATCCTGCTATCACAGCTGCCTACAGCAATCAAGAGAAACTGTAACGATCATAAAATTGATAATTACTTGTAGCAATGTACTGACTAAATTCTCCACTACCTTCTACTACACATGGTGTATTTTAGTATTTTTATCCATTTTTTAAAAATGCAGACAACAGTAACAGGGACAAGAAATGAATTTTAATTAGAAGAGGTCAATCCATTTGCACAGAAATCAAAAGTCTCCCCAACTTTCTGCAATGCAATGAATGAAAGATCTCCTAAGACTTTGTTCCTAATCTCTTTCCTAGCTCCACCTGAACCCTGACAGGAGATTCAGCAATTCCCAGAGTCATAACAAAAACTAATGGTTTACCCTGTATATACCTGCCACTCCTCAGTCGCATTATCTAATAAACCCCCAAATATTAAAAATGTAATTTTGATACAATCACTGCATCAGCTGCATCCTTATTTTAAAAATATCTGATTTTCTCTCTGCCTGAACTACTACACCTGGGGAGAAGGCACTCTGCAAAACACGTGAGAACAGAACCATGGCAACACCTTCGCTCGTACTGAAGAATCTGTTAGAGACTCCAGGACTAAATCAAGCAACCACAATCAAAGCATAACACCAGACAACTATATTAACACGTAACAACATCCTTTCCCATTTTTTTATTCTGATATAGACAAACATAAGATAAAAGATTTACTGACACTGTGATTATAGTTTCCTTTTTTCACATGGCAACATTCTGTTCCAATTAGAAGTGCCTACTATGGATCTACACACTATCTTCCAAACATCAGCGTCACGACATCACATGTGCAATCTACCTGGAACCTGGTCACAAGTTCTGGAGGAGAAACATACCTTGTGATATTTCTTTCTTTCTGTATTTTTTCTATGTCAGGAGGCAGTGGAGGAGGGTAAGGCACATCTTTATTATACTGAGAAATCTGTCCACACAGGATGATATGGCTGTTCTGATTCATCTGTTTGGGACAGCACAAAGTGAGAAAAATTACACTTCTTGGTCTCAGAAACTAAATTTTCCAGAGATACAATCCAGAGATTATATTCCAAAATTTTCATATGGGTATCCTTATTTAGAGCCACATTTCCTAGAAAAGAGTGGGAGAATTGCAGGCAGTCCCATTAAACCTATGACAACATTCAAATAGATAAATGCAGGGCAATAGTGGAAAAAGAAATGCTATACAGCCCAAGTGTAATTTAAAAAGGCATTAAGGATATGGAATATAAGAAATTGTTATCTCACTGTGTGCCCTTTTTGTCAGGAGGAGAGGGGTAATAGGACAAACAAGTTGGATACAGCTATTGGAAACAGTTGTGATTTATAGCTCCCAAAGATGGCATTGCCACCAAAGCCTCCCTGCCATGAGACAGAGTAGTTTCACACTAACAAAAGGACTGGTCAAGACCAGCAGAGCTGGTCTTTTGTGAAGCCAGAAAACCAAAGCTGACAAAACACAAGACTGACAAAGCTGACAAAGACACAAAACACTGACAGACAAGGTTTCTAGAATATTACCAAGTCTCCTGGCCAAAGAAGCGAGAGATGACAAGCAGAAATTGGGTTTCTATTACTACACTGCCAGGCTAGTCCAAATGACAGACACTGGTTTCAAATACCTGATTTCTCCTCAGGACCGGGATCAGCACCTGGATAAGATCAATGAAGTGGAAAGTCTGCTCTGCAGTACTGCAGGCTCCTCTCCAGTATGAATTAATTCAAGGCTGGGCACGCAGACATTGGAGAATGACTAGAATAAACCCGACAGCTGGCATAATCACCTGACTTATTACTGTGTCACTGATGTCTCCACCAACATTATCAAAGTAAACATCCACACCGCCTGGGCAGAGTTCACGTAGCTGCTCTGCCACATTCCCCTTCTTGTAATTGATAGCAGCATCAAACCCCATTTCTCCGACCAAAATGGAGCACTTTGCATCTGTGCCAGCGATCCCCACCACTCTAGAGCAGCCCTCCAGACGGCCGATCTGCAGGAGCACAGTTTAAAAAAAAAAACAACAATAACCCCCCCCCCCCCAACAATAAAGAGAAGTTAGATCATTCATCTGCATAAAGGTACCAGTGGGAGGAAGGGGGCCTGAGGGGGTGTTACAGTTATCCCACATCCAACTAAACCCCAAGCAGCAAAGTTCAGGGCACACTCCCATCTCATATGACACAATTGCCTCTTGTCATTCCCTCCTCACATATAGAGAAGGGGCAGCTACAAACGAAATCTGCCATCTTTCCAAGCTCACTGGCTGCAGGAGGTTTAATCTGTGGAGTCAGCAATGACTGGCAGTACTGGAGAGCCAAATATAGTATAAAATCACCATCGGCCAAGTACCTTAACATAGCTAATAAAACGCCAAAAAGATCGGACAGTAATTGATTTTAATACATTCTTCATAGATTTACTTACGCATTGTTTCTTCATAGCTCCTCCTTATCAGTAGGTCTTAAACTTGCATAGTATCTATTGTGTTTGTATATATATATCTTTGTGTGTGTGTGTGTATACATGTAGATATGCAAAACCACACTGCAACATGTTCTGCAAAGCTGAGGAGGATAAAGGGGCTGTAAATCTCAAAACCCAAAGGATGTCATGGAACACAACACGAAGAAGGGTTTACTACATTTTTTTACTAACTATTTTCTAATATAGAAAAAAAATGAAAGTCGCCAGTCAACTTAAAGACTGTGTTCAAATGGCAGACTACTATATAAATATACAGTAAATACATGTACTTATACCATGTACTTTATTTATGCTAGTGACAAGTAATCACCTTGGGATATTTTCTCCTATCCCAGTACCACGAAGCTGAAGTTTCACACCTAAAATCTTTCTCAGTGAGAGTGTGAGCCAAATCTGTGAAACTGGCCCTTCCCATGGAGTTATACCTGCTCATATTTACAATGATTTTATCTGTACGTTTACTAACCAGGATGTTTCAGAAGATAAACTTGGTAACAGAGAATGCTTGTATGTCTTAAGCCTACCTACCTGGCCAGCCAAAGAGCCACAGGCACCAGCTGCTCCGCTCACCACCATTGTCTGATTTGCACCCGCAGCCACGTGTCCTTTCTCCCTTATACCTAACAGGGCCGTCAGTCCTGTGATGCCAGCTGCACCGAGAAAGTAGGAAAGGCGTCCGTTTACAAGTTGTGGAACAAGCTACAAAACAGAAACGCGTGGTGGTGGTCATTTCTTTTTAAGGTGAGGTTTGCTATTTGATTGTCTAAGGATAGAAGACTAACTCAGGATATTTACCAGGCAAGGTACAACTGGTCGGGCCAAGCTAGCTTTAACTAGCTTTACCTTAATAATAAGTTTTATACAAAGTGAGACAAAGATTGTATTTCCATAGTTTTATAAAGTTTTTAAACAAAGTCACTCACAAAAACTTAATGGAAGTGTCAAAAAGCAGTGGAGAGATACAAAGTTTCCAGCAATAGGGAATTATCCCTGTGTTAGCGTAAAGGATAAAATATCACGGTCTTATCAAATATTGTGATTGCAGATCAGTGGCAAAAGGTCCTAAAGGGAGGAGTTTATTCGAAAGTATACATTCTTAAACTACAATTAGTTTCTGTCTTACACGAGGTTGATCAACACAATAACCCTAATACACTGTTACCTCTCCATTTTCAACTTCATATTGAATAACCTTTCTTCTGCGGATGTAAAATCTCAAGTAAAATCTTTCACTAACATATGTTATTGAAATAAATTGAAATAAATAAATCTAAAGGCTTTTACATCTCATGACTACACTCTCATGGATCAGGAGTTCTACTAGAATTAGAATAATTAATAGAATTAATTAACAGAAGCAGCTTCAGGAAAATTTATTAAAGATCCAACAATTGCAGTAATACTGGCATGTCTGGTAACCAACAAAAGCATTTATGTTTTTCTTTGTTAATAAAAGACATAAATGGATACAGATTTTGCCACCTGTGAGATGATCTGCCTTTTGAGAACTGGTTGCTCCAATAACAGTGGCTTGGTTTAGACTAGGGAATAGTATCATTAGCAGCTATTAAGAAGAAAAAAAAAAGGTTTAGGAAAAGAAAATAGTGACAATCTGGGCTTTACATTTACACTACCTTTTGTAGCAAGCTTCCATCTAGAATTGCCACTGTCTGCCAGGGCCAATTGAAGGAAGTTACGAAGTCTCCTTTAGCAAGGTTATCATGCTTGCTCTCCTCCACAACCCCAATGCCCCCACCATCAGCAACTTCAGACAGCTGCCAGGGCAGGAGGTAATCTGAGCCAGTATCCTCATTCATTCGGCAGCGCTGAAAAACAAGGCTTTAATAAGAGGCTCTGGTGGAACACACAGTTTGTTTATGAGTTCTAATGAAGTTGGGGATGAGATATGTTTAAAACTTCAAACACAAAGGGCTACTCAAAAATCTCTCAGCAAGCCCCAAATATTCATCATCTTCACTTGGATCCCTCTTTCCCCTCTTGTTTGCTCAGTACAAAGGAGGACGGACCTTTCTGATCTCCTCCAGCAGCATTATCAAAGTCAACATGTTCTATAGATGCTGCCTCAAAGTCAGCTGTGCAAAGATGACTGGCTTGGGTCTGATGAGAATCCTATAAATGCCATTCCTTAACTGGATGAATCATAGAAATGTAGGATTGAAAAAACCACCCACAAGTCATTTAGTCCATGCCTATGCGCTGAAGAACAGTCAAACGTCCGTAGGCCATCCTTGACCGAGAACTGTTTAATGAAACATCTTGAAATTTTTTTCTTTGTATCTCCCCCTGTAGCCTGAGTTAGTACTTCAAGATTCTTAAACTTTTCCTTAATTCCCAAGGTAAACCTAGTTTCCTGAAATTAAGACTGGTTTTTTTCTACTATCTCCATCTATGCAGGAACAAAAGATCAGAATTCTCTTTATAGCAAACCTTTACATACTAGCAGACCGTCTGCCTGGTTCTGCACCTACCTTCACTTCCATTTCAACCCACAACTCTCCCAACCACATGATTTCTAGTTTTGCAGAATTAGATGCATTAGCTGGTTATGGCTTCATTGACTAATCCTCTCTCTGTTTCCATTGTTTACAAAGTATTGACGCAGTTTTTGTCTCACTATCACCCACTTAAGGAGAAAATTTGACTTTCATTTGTAAACAAAACCGCTAATAGCTAAATAGCATTTAAGTTGAATCATTTATGTGTTTTGTCTGGAATTATTTTGCCCTCTGCTGCTTCATCATGAACTATTCTTCCTCCTCTACCCACACTCCCCTCAATTAAAAAAATACTTCCTTTCATGTCCAAAAAAAAAGTTTAAAAATGTATATAAAAAAGGCAAAGTTCAGAAAAAGACAATACAATAAATCTGTAACGGTATGCCAGGGCTCATAGTCTCTTCCTGATCCTATAAATTTGTATTCCTATATATATCACAGGCACATTAATGCCAAATTCCTTCCCAATATAACTCCATCAGAATGAACAGAATTACTAAATTATACTGGAGATATGTTTGTCCTGTAATTGGATGTTTAACTTTGATGTTAAACATCATGACAGGTACAGAGTTGAAGATATTTTAAAAAACAAATTCTGGCTTAGGTCTAAGTCCATCACCTACCATGTAAGGGTCCACAGAGAGATAAAGGGTTCTAACACGCACTTGTCCCACCTGGATCTTATCTGCTATTGTACTTTGTTCCAGTCGGAAGTTTTCAGCCACCGGCACTCCATTCTTACCTAGAATTATTTTAAAATCAAAGAAATAAATTATTCATTACAGAGCTTCCCTTAATCAATATGGAAGGCCTGTTTTCAAGGCACTCCTTTTTGGAATAAGTTAGGCTATATCTTTACTTAGGTATAAACCTACTGACCAACTTTCAGATTTTGTGTCACAGATTACGATTTAAATGGGTGCACTGCCACCATCCAAACTGAAGACCTGCCAATCTGTCAGCTTACGCTTACCTGGGCCAGCATCAGGCACTTGCCTTGACTGACAGTTTCCATGCTGTTTGCTACGCATAATTTTTATGAACAATTAATACAAATTAAAAAAAAAAAAGGGGGGGGTGGTGTCTGTTCCCATTCTCAAAAAATGGTTCTATATACCCTAAGTGCCGAAAAGCCCCTAACTTTCAAAACAAAGGCATGTATTGGGACTTCTCTCACGTAACAAAAACCACTGTACACTATTTTTCCAGCAGCAATTGACCATAAATTTTAAACAGGTTAAGTTTTAAACTCTCACCTTTCAGTCTCTTTTGGCTCAGTGACACTGGGGAATACAGACCATTACCACTGCACATGCGTATGTGGCAAGAGCACCCCTTCGCAGCTACAGACAGACCTCCTTAAATTAAAGTCTCCCAGAAACACCTATAAAACGTATGCCAAGAGCCCCAGAACTGGAGGCTTCATCCTCAGCAGATCAATCAGACGGACAACTGGAACCACCGGCACTAAAAGGAGGGAGCCAGACACCCGTGTATGTTTTAAGTCAGAGTGACTGGGCAACTACAGCAGGCTACTGCTGTAACATTTGATTTGCGTTAAAAGAGACAGTTCAAACAATAGTTCTTACCTCTTAGGACTATTTTGGCATTGAGCAGTATACAGTGCACCCCAAAAACTTAATGCACGCATGTGGGTCTTCTACAACAGACGGTTTAGAAACTCACTACTCAAAATATTGTGCTGACATCCCTAACAAGGCAAATGCATAAGCAAGGAAGTAAACAAATCCTTAAGTGTGTAAATTTAAACAATAAACACTTTGAAACATGAGAAGAAGAAAAGATCCAATATTCACTAAAAGGAAACAAAAATGAGCAGGAACAAAATACTTTATTTTAGTCATCTCTTAAAATGCATAAGGAACAAATGTCAGAACTAAAAAGCAATGCTTGCTAATCTTTCTTCACTTTGAGTCCCTACACTTAGGGTTTTCTCATTTATTATGCATTAAACCTTTTTTTCTCACCCAAGAGTTTAGAAAGCTGTATATACAAACTAAGTAAATACACTTCACAATAAGCTTTACTTATTGCTGTGTGCAATATTAAGATATATAAATGTCAGTATCTTAAGTTAGTGTCTGTTTCTACCCTTACCATTTTGGAGCATTAGGCAACCACAACAAACACATCACTCCGTTATCAGAGAGAAATACATACCAGGGCGTGAATTCAGCACTACTCTCTGTATAATCATCCCTGCTTTTGCAGCAATTTCCCACAGGATTTCTACAAAGGAAAACATCGTTTGAAGGTATGAAACATAAATTTACTTGAAAAAGAATACGGGGCAAAGTACATAGTAATTTGGAAACTGGGGATGAAATATGGGCCTCACCAACTTTAGCATCCATGCCCAAAAATCATATAAAACCACCAAAAATGTAAAATAAAAAAGAGTTTCCCTGTTTACCTTGTTAAAGGCGTGATTTTATACAATGTCGCAGTGGCACCTTCGGGAAAGTCTGAAAATTATCATGTACCATGCTCCTTTTAAGATCATCACCAACCCCTACCAGAATGTAGGAGATGGGTTTGGTTTATTTTCCTGTGCTGACTGACTTGAGAACACTCTATTCCCACCTAAAAGACACTGAGGCAGTTTTGCCTGCGTAAGTCAGATGCAACGCAATCGAATGCATACACGCATGCCAGTAACAGTAGTATGCAGGTATATGATAAAGAGATAATTGTGTAAGATGTTTCACATGAAATTGCAAGTCTTTCTATTAGCAGTGCGTTTGCTCCTAAGAAATGGTCTGGCCCAGAGATGAGAAAGAGTTACATCCCCATTCCATCTGTTCTACTGAGAAATTTCTCTTTGAATTTCAACAGTTTAAAAGAGGACTGTAAATTTGTGTTCTTGCAACCGTGAGATGCCAAAGTGGCTAACAGGAAACGAACCTGATTTAACAGAAGAAAAATCATGGTCCTGCACGCTTTCAGAGCTAATACAAAATAAAAATGTTCTTACTACTATTCTCAGCTGAGTGCCATAAATAACCGACCTCCACAAGGACCAAGGGCATTAAGGAATGAAACATGATAGCTGATGTCTTTGTTAAAATGTTTATTTTGCTGACAAGAACAGCAAATTGGAGTGAAGCTAAACAGATGAGCCTAGAGAGAGTACATCATCACCACTTGTCCAAAATCTTTATTGTTTGAACATTGCAAAATACAGAACCTTCTGTCTGTGCTGTTATAGTGCTTACACTACAGCACTCACAGACCATTAAGAAGTACAGGCTGGTGTGCTAAAAAACATAATAAAAAAGTCATCAGGAGAAAATGGGCATGTCCCTGGCCTTTCCCTCTCCTCTAAAACCCACAACTGACTCAAACCAAAAGTATCTTGTTCATAAACCAGATAAATATTCAACATTTGATTGTGTTTGCACTTGAAAAACTACTTATTAGGCAAAAATTATTCAAGAGTTACTTTTGAAGAAACTATTCAACAAATACTTTTCAGTATTTCGACAACAAAGGGTGCTACAAGAAAAATGACATGAAATGGATCTCAAATGTGTCTTTATAGCATCACATCAGTGAAAAATAAGTGACCTGCACAGTTCTTTGGACAGAACAATGTAGAACATCAGTCTACAACAAAAGGAAAAAAAAAACCACCACACTTTGATGAAGTTACTAGTTACTGTTTAAAAATAAAAAATGAACATCAGAAATACAGGAGTTAACAGTTAAAGAGTGAAATAAAAATCCATTTTTATACCCACACAGCTAATACAATCTCTGGAATAAATATACTCATGTAAAACCGTAACAGGAAGGAGGGCCTAAGATAAACTTTGGCCGATCCTGGGTTCAGCATCATACTCAGCTATAGACTTCCTGTGTGATCGCTGGCAGATCACTTTGTACTTCTTTTATAAAATATTTTTCAGAACAAAGTTCCAAATTTCTCCTGATAACATTTGCCTAACAAAATTACATTCAAGTGGTACAGCTGTTATCCCCAGAAAAACTGTCTTAGCATCTGAAAATTTGTGCTAATTCAATGAGCATTTTATAAACTGTGAGATGTGCCCAGTGCAATTTAAAAGGACAACCATACTCTAGTAAACGATTTGCACACACACGAAATTGGCTGAAGTTTATAACCACTAATGAAACTGCTCTGTGCAGAAATAATGAGTTAAGAATGCAGTGAATTATAAACCAACAGCAACCTGACAGCTCACATGAAATCTGGGCAAATAATTCCTCTATACACTTTTCATATTCAGTTCAAATCTATCCATGGCATTAAGGGTTTGCTCCACTGCTTATAAACCATACAGAGTAGGCAGAATTGCTGTACAGCTCATGCCTTACAAAAAGGCCCACTGTCAGAACTGCTGACCCAATTTTTGCTGTTTTGAAACTAAATACCTGTATTATGCAAATATAAAACCCCAATCTGAACAAGAGGAGATGATGAAAAGCATTTTTATTGTGCCTAACACATACTTGAAGTATCTGCTTTCTATGACAGTACAGAGAAAAAAAATAAGATTTCTTTAAAGAAAAAAGCCAAAGATATTAACATATTAAAAGAAATAAAAAGCAATACAGAGCAGCATAAAAAGATGAGACTGGAAAAAGTATACAATGTAAATTCAGATTACTTCTTTGAATGTCTGACATTCAGAGGGAACAAAATGCTGTTGATTTCCCAGGTCATTTTCACAGCTTTTGGTTGAGAAGCCTGTGTACTAATTCAATTTGAAGATCTTCCAGACACTGTGAGTGGGTGGACAGAAAACAGGGCTGGCAACTGAATTGTCACTCATTCTATGGCAGCTGTCACAGTAAAATACAACACTGGAGATGGACATTTACTTCTAAATATGACTGTGCTTACTCTGCGGTGAAAGTCAATAAGACCATTACACAAACAAACGTTCACAATAATATCATAACATAGTAAGAAATAATCAAGCTTTCCTCACATTATAAACAATACGGAAGTGACTAAAGAAAATAAGTAGAGGCACCATCTTTCAGCACCGCAAACTGAGGAATGCTTTTGAAGAAAGAGAACAGATTTTTTTTTTTTTTTTTTTCCAAGTGAAATAAAGGGGATTTGTATCACATACATAATCCTTTTCAGTATATATGGAATGCCAGTATGAAGGATGCTTTTGACTCTTCGAGGTTTTTTTTAAAGACCAACAGGAAGCAACATGCATTATTATTTTTTAGCTTTTCCAAACAATAATAATGAGTTAGTCTTACTCCTTAAATCAAATGGAGTATAAATTAATTCCAAGTTTTAACGTTGCCATTCTATTCCAAGATCACCTGACCCACCCTGTGAGTACAACAGGAGCATCAAGCAGCACAACAGCAATACCTTCAGGGGAGTCTCAAGTATGTTTTAGCTCAGTTTTATTCTTATCCCTTCTCCCCTTGCCTTCCTTTTCCCATTTTTGCAGAAAGAGCCATGACAACTCCTTTTAAAAATGTTAAATAAATTCCTCAGTGCTAAAATGCTCCATTTGGTTTGTCCTGGGCTTGATTCCTAGAATGTCCTGTTTCTGAGACTGACCATAAGACACTGTTTTCAGTTGCAAATACTTTTGCTAAAACAATTGACCTGCTTCCAAGTTGTTAGAGCCTATTCCAGGCGCAGTCTAGTAAAAAAAAAAGGAAGAACAGGTAGTTTGTTCCTCCTGTATCAGGCCTGGGCAGCACAGAGGAAGAAGGCAGTCAACCTAAATGGAGGAGAAGTAAGATTGGAAGTCATCTGGAAGTGTGGTGTCAAAATGGCTGTAAGAAGTATCCTCAGAGCAAACTCAAAGAAATTTCAAGGAAGAACGACTCTGAATAAGGAACATGCAGGAAGGAAAGATGGAAAGGACTGGCACTAGGAGTCAGTAAGAACAGAGAAACCTTGCAAGAATAGCAACTTAAAGGCCAGTAAAGCAGGGAAGAGAGAAACAGAATGGAGAGAGAGAACTGGAGAAACTGGGAACGATGAATGAGACAGAACTAAGCAAACTGAGACAGGAATAGATAGGGAAAAAGCAAAAAAATGGTAACTGTAACTGGCAGGGTGAGGAGAATGGAAATGGAAAAGCAAATGTAATGGATTAGGCACCAAAGCCTCCACCACACCTGTAAGGAGCTCTACATTTGAGGAACGTTAATTAATTGCAAACTCAAGTTTTCAAAAAGTAGAAGTCAGAATCAATGCTGTCATGAATGGAGAAAAACACATGCCATAAAAAGATAAATACTTTCATGAACTGAACTAATAAATCCATATTTCCTAATATTTCATGTCTCATCACTGAATTCTCTGGTGTGAAGTTCCTCCCATAGTGTTTTCTCCATGTGGATTCTCTGATGCACTGTAAGGGTTGAGGGCAGGCTGCAGTCTTTCCCTCAAGAAAGAAAGAGGTGAAAAAGGAAGAATGACAACAGTACTGGATCTTGATCCAGCCATCTTTTTTTTTTTTTTTAATATTCCAACAAACCTAATATCTTTGAGCTGTTTATCAAATTTGACGGACATACAGAGCAAAAGTTCCAGTAAGTATATACGTTCATATCTACACACAATAGGACTGTAAAAACTTTACTTTTTCAGATCCAAGTCTCAACAAAGCTGAAAGCTCTGAAGTACCACCTCTTGGGTATTTTATTTTTTTTTTAAATAGTTGCATTGTATTGGAGTTGCTGAAAATTGTTTAAAAATACCAACACACAAGGCCTATTTTTTCTTAGCAGAATTTCAAGTCAGGAATGAACACAGGAATGCAGACTGCTCCCAGAACGGCAGGAGCATCACCTGACATTTTTTTGAGAGGTCTGTGATGCAGTATGCAGCCTCCCACACAAGAGCAATCCCAGAGAGTGTACCCGTTATCTACTTGCCTAGGTGTGACCCAAGACCAAGTTAGAAATCACTGCTGTCAAAGGCAGAAGAGCCTCTGGAGGTTGCCTTGCAGGTGGTTCAGTATCGGTTTCAGAAGCTGCAGATAGAATAACGTAGGAGAGAGAAACCAAGGGAGGTCAGAAGCAATGAAAGATGTTCAGTTTTACAAGCTGCACAGTGGCCCTGATCTGGGTGCTGAAAAGGACTCCTTTCTTCAGGGATTCCTCCACAGCCCCAGGCCACGGTTTGACTTGGGGGCTCAGTGAGGCCAGGCTGCTGTTCTAGAGATCAGGCAATTCCAGTCATAGACTGGTTTAGGTTGGAGGGGAACTTAGAGATCATCTAGTTCCAATCCCTCTGCCGTGGGCGATGACACCTCCCACTAAACGAGGTTGCTCAAAGCCCCATCCAGCCTGGCCTTGAATGCCTCCAGGGATGGGGCATCCACAGCTTCCCTGCGCAACCTGTGCCAGCGTCTCACCACCTTCAGCGTGAATAACTTCTTCCTGATATCCAACCTAAACCGCTATCCCGACCGCCAAACCCGTGTCCCCGGCCCACCCTGCGACCACCAGGCGCCAATCCCTGAGGAACCGGCTCCTGGGAAGGTGGGCGCGGCCCTGCCCCCTCAGGGAGGGCTCGGTGGGCGCTGCATGCGCTCCCCACGCGGGGCGAGGCCGCCGACTCTCACGGTTTTACACCTGGCACCGCGGCACGCTCATCCCGGCGGGGACGGCGGCCACCGGCGCCCCAGA
>VYZM01020052.1:78759-95785 GCA_013398915.1 Dromas ardeola
GCGCCCGTGCCCCCCCCGCCGACGTCCCCGCGCGCGAGACTCAACCCCGCACCTTGAGCCGCGCCTCGACCGCGCCCGGCACCTTCGTTACGGGGCGGAGAGGCGGCCCCGCCCCCCGCGCGCATGCGCGCAGCCCTGACACGGGGACGGGCGGCGGCACAACCCTTAAAGGGCCCGTGTCCCGAGCCCGGCCCGCGGCAGGCGGGAAGGGCCGCAGTGCGGAGCGGGTGGTGGGCAGCGGCCCGGCCCCTCAGCCGCCTCCTGCCGGCAGCAGGTGCCCAGTTTTGTCCTCTCCTCCCCCCGCCTCCATTTCGCGGGGAGCGGCCGGTGGGGCTGTGGGCCGGGGTCTCCCGCCTTCCTGTGTGGGTGGAGTGATGGCGGCCTCCCCTCCTGAGGCGGTGGGGTGAGGCGCCCGCAGCTCCTGAGGGGTTTTTCTTTGAGAGAGGGGGTAACATTGACAGATACTCGCCCCTTGTGTGTTCCAGCGGGTGAGATTTTGTTCATTGGTGCGGTATAAGGCTGTATTACAGCTGTTCTTAAAATTCCAGTAAAGTCGCTGTTGGATACAATATAATGTTGTATTTACTATATACATCCTTTCGCTATGCTTGAATACAGCTGAAGAGACATCTTTACTTAAAGAACAGGCTGTAGGAGGATGAATAACTGAAGAGCCAGGGTTATCCTGGGATGGGGCTCAGGTCCCAGAGCTGCCTGACTTGATTACTTTGTGCAGTCGCCCTGCGTCATAGTGACTCACCGTGCTGGAAAGGCAAACAGGTCTGTGAAGTGGCCACTGAGTTGGTGCAAACTACTGCGGAGCTTTAACTGACCACTCGAAAGACTGGAAAAACTCTTCCAGACTAATGATCCAGATGACTGTCTTCTCTGCCTCTTGCATAAAGGCAGGCAAAGCCTTTCTATTGAACAATATAGGTCAAAGTGAATGATTTATATTTGTGACACCATGATATTGAAAACTTTGCATTTCACATTAGTTGCAATAACTTCATTGGAACTCGGATGGTCCGGGAGGAGGAAAGAGATATCTTAACGTTGTAGTAAAACTGATATTAACTAGAAAAATGAAACGTAACATGTAATCAAAGCAACCACGTGAACCTGCCGCCGCTGCTAAAAGTCCTCTATATGGCCCCAATATCATTTATACAGAAATAGTTAACTAGACATGATTTATCTAAGATTAAATTAAGGAACTAACTACTAGACAATGTAGCTTTGTTAATAAGCAGGATATACCTGTCAAGAGAGTAATGTACTGTAGGCTTGGTCAGCAAACCGAGAAAATGACGTGGAACTGCCAAGATTAGAGGAGAAGTAGGTAAAAGGTAATTTTGGCAGGGGGAGATCACGACCACTGACTCATTGACCACCTACCCAAATGATACCACCTACTCAAAAGAGAACAATAGAAGAAGACAGAGTCTGTGCAGTAATTTACATAGGAAGCAAAGAAATCTCTGCCACTCATTAAAGAGAATAACAATGAATATGTATTAATTGTTAGTTTTTGAAACTGAGGTGTGCTCCCTTGGGATGAGCACCCCATTTCTGCGCATTAACGGAATAAGCTTGGAAATACCTCTGCTCCACGTGTTACTGGCTTGCACACCAGATAAAGAACCCAGATTTGGGACAACATTAATAAGGGGATTCATACCTCCATACTTCTTTTTCCCCAGCTTTTATCATTTGATCTAATGAAAGGTCAACATCTTACTAGTGTAACGCACTGTAAGTAAGTCTTCAGGGTTGAAGTTGTCCCCATAGTTGCAAATGGGCATATCTTGTATGTAGAAGGCCTGCATTAAAATGAATGAATACTGACTTGCCTCATACTTATGCAAGAAAAGAGCAGCACAATTACCACAGAAATAATTATTTCAGAAACCAATGTCACATGTCATTATATGAGCAAACAGGAAAAGATTATGAAGTGTATTAATGGAGAACTCCCAGTTAATTTAGAAGTAGTGTATCTCAATGACTAGTAATAATTGAAAGAAAAGTGGGGAAAAGGTATGCTGTATATGGGCACATCTGCATATTTTTGTTCCCATATATTATATAATGACAATACAACTTCAGATACTTTATAACAAAAAAAGCAAACCCAACCCAACACATGAAATGGGCTTTCAAACTCTCTGTACAACCCCACTTTCTCTTGCCTATTATAGGGTGGCTTTCTTTCCTCCCTCCGCAAACAAGGTTATCCTGAAAGGTGGTTACAGCAACCATCTGCAGTTTACTGTTTTAACCCTCATATTCACACACGCCCCCATTGTCTCTTTTGTTAAGTACTTGTCAAGTGAAGCTATTGTGAAACAAGCTTCGGTGTGAATTTAAAATGCAGTAGCTGTTCTGCAGTGGCTTGCCTTATGGATACATGTTCTACTCTAAGAACACCTTTTTTTGGTTCGCTTAATGCACCTCAGACTAACCTAAAGCACAGAAAGTCACCCTTCGTGTGAAACAAAACTGTCCACGCAAACTATTGTGGAACAGTTATTACCTAAGAGATATTAGGGGTTATTACCACATATAAATACGGCTAAATCAAGCTGGGTGTCATCGTTTTAAAGTCAATCAGAGACAGGGCAGAGATGAAACGGGGGATGTGTTTGTGCTGGAAGATGGCTGTGGTCTTTGTCAACAAACCATTGCTGCCTAGTCACGTAGGGAATGTCATCCAATTGGGCCTTACTTCACTGAACAGGTGCTCCCCCCTAATTCAAAGTTTTCTCTGACCAACATCAGGCAAATTGGAGAAAGCAAAAACATTTCTGGTCACATAATGGAATTAAAAAGACTTTGTCTCATTTGATATTTTTAGAACAAAAAGAGAGAGAGAAAAAAAAAAGATGCTCGGGGATACAAAGTCATTAGCTCCAAGAATCATGTGTAAATTTGGACAGAGTATAAAAATGAAACAGCTGTTTCAGAGTGGTTAAAATCATATTGCCATCAATTTTAGTGAAGTCTACCACAATAATTAAAATAGAATTCAAAAATCAAATTCTGAAGGCTTTCTTTTTTTACTTTTCTTTTTTTTCTTTAAGATTGAGTGATTGTTTAGCTGACTCCAAATCAACTTTTCGTTCCTGTTTACCTGCCCTTACTATGGAAACAATAAACCTTACATATTCTGTCCATACTGTGAGGCATTAGTTTTTAAAGTACAAAGTAAACCTGTTTATTTTCCAAGATTTGCTGGGTTTATGGATTGTATTGGTGAGAGTATGTAATAGTAATTCACCTTTTGATTTTTGATGTTCACAATAATTTACAATCTTGGCAGATGTGTGCCCTTTCTTTGTTATTTTTAATTAATGTCACTATAATAAGTAGTCTTTTTATACCTGTAAAGATGAATAATACAGATGTTGCTTACGTAATCGAGGTGCAGCTGTGTTTTGGCCATCAAAATCCTCCGGGGTATGTCTGAGCTCTGAATAACACCAGATTCTTTAGCCTCTGTGTGTAGAGAGCAAAGTGGTCTATGAGGTCTCTCAAGAAACATCCTTCATGGGTTCTGTGGATAGGAATGATCAATTAGATTACTCAAATACAGCACAATTTAAATGTTTCTTTTTTGATATATTAAGTCTCTTACACAATAGGAAAATAAGATGCCATCTTCTTCTGTGGGGAAGCATTTTTCTAAGGGTACAGAAAGTCAGAGAAACATTTTTGAAAGTATTCTTCAGAGAATTGAAGAAACGTTTGCGGAAGGTATCTTGAGAAAAGGTGTGCCTTCTCCATTGACAAAATGGCTTTATGGAAGAACTCAGTGAGTGGTATCTCTCCATGTTCTCGGGTAACAAAACAAGTTCACTTGTCCTACAAATTGTAAAACAGCGTTTCAGGCTGCAGTAAGAAAAAAATACTGCAAATCACCTGTGGGAGACTTGATGTTTCTGGTTTTCTAAACTGTTAGTTTACTGGTCTTCTGTTAAGTTTCTTGCCCTCATTGCTGAGCCAGGAGAACAATGATGCAATGTCAGCTAAAGCCTGAAGTGCTGCCAGGTGTCATTTGAGCTTATCCACATATCTCTGCACGAAATGTTTTAAGAACTTGCAGATGATTCATTCTGCCAGCTAAGCTGCGGATGCAGTAACTTCGGCAGAGGACAGTAACACATGAGGTCATCGCAGCCATTTGCAGGGACTGTTTGACTCAGTGTAAGTAATCCCATATACCAACTGAAAAAATTTTAGCTTGAAACAGCTGCTGTGGTTGAACTGAGCTATTCAGCTGACTTCATGTCAGAGTGACACACCATGCCGTAGAGTGCAATTTGAAGGCAATCTGTGAGCAGCTCAGCTCCCTGTTGGCTGAACACGTTGGAAAGGGCAGACAGCTGGGGAAAGCCAAGTTATCATCCCACTCAAGTTGTGCCATCCATTTCTGAATTCCCTCTGCTTTGGCAGTCATGCAGGTCCTGTTCTGTAAAAAGAAACAGACCCCACAATGTATCCCTGAGCACTAGCTTGAAGTGGAAATATTTGGGGGAAAGTTTTGCAGGTGGCCACTTAGATGTCATGCGAGACAAACGCCTTCTGACGCTAATTGCTAGCTAATCACAAAGTGGTCTTCATCTGTACAGGTAACTATACAGATAAGAAGCAATTGCTACTTTTTATGGTAACTGCTGTTTTTCTGACGTTTGGGAATGCCCCGACCCATCTTTCTTTGTCATTGTTTCAAAACTTTCATCTGGATTCTGACTGGCCAAAGAGCATAGGTGGGATCTGGGTTTGTTCTGGCGATTTTTGTGATGGTAAGGAAGCTTTGCTCTATAAACAGACTTCGCTAGTCAAAACTACGGGTTTTGATGTATGTTCACATGGAAGACTGTCTGTAGGGCACATCTTGAAGAATCACATTCATTTTAAGGTAAATAAATTCTTTTGTTAGTAAAGTAAAATATAATATGTCAATAACACACCTTGGTACCTGAGTTTTGTAAGGAAAACACAGGGTTACAAGACTTCTACGTAGAAGTTGTTGGGCCTCATTTTTAACCATTTGGTATTTTGTAAAACCTTTTAAATCCATGAAAAGTGAGCACAATATGTTACTATTTTAATCTGATAGTGATTGCTACTGTTTGATCATCACAAAGCTTTACTCATAATCTTCCTTCCTTTTCTGCCCATGCCTTTTTTTTATCCTTAAGAGAAGAAATAAAATACTGAAGTTCTTGCTGCAGAGACTGATTTTCCTGTTGTCTTTAGTTTGTTAGTGGCGGTTTCTCAAGTCCAATCAAAAAGGGTCAAATGATGTTCTAGTAACTTTTATATTATTAAATGTGGTGAAGTTACAATTTGGTATAGCTACTTATTTAATGTTTAAAAATGACCTGAGCATATTGTAGATGAAAACTATCCTCTCACTATGCATCATCATATCAGGACCACATCTTCTATTTTTTGCTGCAGAACAGTTGAGGAAATTAGGAACTTCCGGTTTAGAACCACACCATTAGATAAGCATACACATCTGTGGAGGAAATTTCTTTCTTTATCACTCTGTGTGCCATTTCCATTTAATGATATCTCCCAGTTACACAAAAAATGGTTCTACTAACAATCCTTCAGAAATCTGCAACTAGTGAGGTACTAATATAAATATGGTTTATATTTCATACTCTAAGATTCAGCCATGTGTGTCTGTATCAGAACAGAAATATCTTGAATTTTCCCAATTTAATATAAAGCATCACCACTCATCTGTTGCAGTCACCATTGAAAAGGTTAAATTTTAATTTTGTTGTCATGGCCTGTAGTTGTTGCACATACTTTATAATGCATAATTATTATTCAAAACAGGAAAAATTGAAGGGTTTTTAAATTAAGAATAGCAATAACCTTAGAAGTATTTCTTCTTACTGCTCTTTTTCCACTTTGTCTAAAAAACCTGCGAGATTGGAAACAAAGTTGTTAAATATAACTGATCCCTTATTTTTTCTTGTTTCTCAACTTATGTGAATGGAAATTGGGAATGTTGAGTGAAAAGGAAACTAAATCTGTAATTTAGGAAGAACAAAGGTTATCATAAATTAAGCTGCATTTTGTGAATATCCAAGATATTAGACTGCCCTGAAACATTGGGGGAAGGAAGAAATGTGGTCACAAAGGCCCAAATGACTTATTCAGAACACAAAATGATCTTTGCACAATCACATTTACAGCAATGCTAAGTTATGTTTCTTCGGTTTAAGATTGCTGCCCGCAAATAGTCAGGACAAGTGTTTCTGTTTGAACTGAGGACAGAAAACACATGAGCACCGTTTGTTGAAAATGCTACTGATTGCTCACCAGAGCAGGAGGCAGCAGTGGGTGATAGACTGTGCTACATGGGGAAATCCTAATATTAATAGAATATTGTGTCATATTTCTGTTCTTTTTCATACTTGAAATTCTGAATCATTGTAAAATGGCCCTGTTTTCTTATTTATGCATCCTAGTGCTAGAAGAGCTAATGCGAATGGCTAACAGATGCATAAAGAGAAATGGGTCTTCTAGAATCAGAAAAAAATTGTTCCTACGAGGGGGGGGTGTGAAGTTACACATACTATAGCTTCTTTGTAAGACTCCTTGGTATGATAATCCTTGATCAAATAGAATTGAAAAGTCCCATCTTGTGGGTTTCAACCTATGTGTTTGTGGAAAAACACATTTGGGATGTAGATGAAAGATGGAAGCTGACAGAAGGTGAATAAAGGCAAGTGTGAACAAGGAGGAAAATGAACGAGGAAGAAGCTGCTTCAGAAGGAACTTTTCTTGCACTAGCATCACACTTATGCAGTGCTGTTTCTGAAAAGCAAGTACTGGTTTGCAAAAGAGGACTATGTAGATTTGCAAAGTCTCAAGATAACCAAAGGCGTATTTTTGGAGCTCTGTGCAGGGCTTGTTTCAGAGCTGCTGGGTATTTGTAGAATGCTTCTCATCTATTCAGCAATGTGGATATTCCCTTCTGGAGATTTACAATGCTTCGTTGTTATCAGTCAGTTTTGATATCAGCAAATCAGCTGCTGTATTCCACTGGCCTGGAAACGAGAATTTGCAAAGACTTTCACCTGTTTCCTCCAGGGAAAAGAAGAGGGATCAGTAAGCACAGCTGGCCTGGAATGAATGAATGGTGGCAGTGACTGTATTCTAGGAGGCTGTGCTTGCCCTTATTATGGGTGACAATGTTTTTTTTTTGGACACATGAAACTTAGATGACAACTGTTTTGACTCTCCGCTAAGCAACTGGAGGGTAACAGTGAGGGTTGTCTTTTAGAGGCTGATCAACAATTGGTAACTGGAAGTTCTGAGGCAACCAAGCAAAACCTGCTTCAAATTATGATTGCATACTTTTTGGAAGCTGAAATGGCACGACAGAATTTTGTTTGGATGTCGGGCAAATGAACGCAGGATGCTGTTCTCTGGAACAGACTGGAAGAATTGTGGCTGAGGGTTTGGTGGTGACATTGAAACCACAGCTGGTGACTGCAAGACTGAAGTGCATGCAGTAGGAGGGAGTTACAATTTTTACAAAAAATGCTTTCTAAAATATGCTCCTGTAACAACTCCATTGTCTGGTTTTGTATGTGCCTGTTGATTTCACTGCATGCCTCCTGCATCACAAAGCTCCACCCTGCAGTTACAAAGTCATCTTTCGTACTGAATTGTGACTGTTCCGTTGTTAGGAAGTCCTCTATTTACCATAGCAGATGTGATGTACCATCTGCTGAGGTAAAGCCAGCAGATACATAATGCTGGAGTAAGTGGTCTTGCTTGGTATTTGAATACCTTTTCTGTTGTTGCCTTCATAGATCATGTATATTCCTGTGTCTGTTCCTCCGTAGGTCTCCGTCACATTAGCTTCCTCCAGCTCTTTTCCTTTGCTTTCTTAGTCCACTATGGAAGGAGCTAGAGAAGACTCTGCAGGAGCAGGGGGGGAGATAAGGGCATGCATAAGCATGCATTTGCAAGGGAGGAAAGATCCTGCTTAGTTTGTAGGAAGGGAAGGGTTTGAAGAGGACATGCAAAATGTCTGAGATGAATTGATAAAAGACGTCGTTGCTGCCTGTTGGAATTGCAGTTCCCTGTTTTCTTCAGGCTAGCAATCTTGTGACAGCCATGAAGGTATTTCTATTGAGTGTTATTAGTGTATTTCTGGTAATTCAAATGCTCAGTGGACAATATAATATAACCACATCCATATTTGTGAAGCATTCCTGCCTTGAGATACCACGTCCTAGCTAGGGCTAGTGCTTTGAAATTGCATTTTATGCCCTATGTAGATATTGCAAAATAACTCTAGTTGTACATTGGACTTTGAGCACAAGCCTTTTTAAGGTTCTCATTGACAAGAAAACAATAACTGTTAAGTTTCTACTAAAAAAAAAGAAGGGGGGGGAGAAAAAGTGTAAATTCCATAATGAGATTTGTATGAAAAAACATACAGAGAGGAACTGAATTAATTTTCTGTATTATCAAACATGCTATGTACTTTATAGCAGATTTAAGGAGTGTTCAGAGATCACAGAGATAACCAGACTAGCTGGTTGGGATAGGACACAAATTGGCATTGGAAGGCAGCTTGGAGGACTGACAAAATACTTCCGGAGTCCAGGCATGAAAATCAATATGATGTAACTTGCTCATGAATCCGAGAAGAATAAAAACTGCATAGCAATTCACCAACTACACTGCCGTGTAATAGTGATGACAGAAAAAACTCTGCAGCCTGGTTTGCACCAATGCAAACTGCCAGCACAGGCAAGCATGGAGTGTCAGGAAAGAAGGATTAAGGAGTAGAGGGACAGATAAAGCCATCAAGGTGCGTAATTATGTAGTTCCAGATTATCATCTGTATTTAGTACATCTGTCATATATATGTTATTTATGCATGTTGGTGTCTCCCATGTGATTGATTTATATCCCCCCTCTGCCTCCCCTTCTACAATTTATTTATGGGATGGAATAGGAATGAGTCCCCATGAGACACAGAGTACCACATGCTACCTATGGAGCCTGATGTTGGCGAACGCTCGCTTTCTGATTCCCCCCCTGCCCCTAGATTTATACTGTGTATGTGTCAATTTAATCGCAATGGTACTGAGTCATTGTCACCAAAGCCCGTTTGGCCTGAAAGCTCCTTGAATGATTGTCAGTGTCAAATGATTTGAAATGGGCTTTGAGGTTGCTATTTGTAATATTTCAGCTACTGAAGCTCAGAGCAGTTCCTAGTTGATGTTCTCCATAAGAGATGACTTTAAGGATGCTTTTCTATATATGTACCTATATACATAAATATATACAATTTGTGCATAAAAATATACATGATAGAAATATTGAACAAGGCTCCAAATCCTGCAGGTATTTATATACCACGGAACAGTAGTTATGAGTAGTTCCTTGGTGTCAATAGGGAAAATAATCTTATTTTTGTGGGCGTGAACTGTTATTTTTATGTAAGCCTATTAGAAAATTTTCATCTCTGCCTGAGTTTCTTCCTCATTTGGGGATTTTTTTTTGTGTGTGCAATGGATAGATTGAATAGATTTTTTTTCTGGCAAGGGATACTATTTTTAATGATGCTTGACAGCAGTAATGCTTTTTTAAAAAAATGCAGTAAAGAACTGAAAGCTTTTGTTTTTTCACCATAAACCATTTAAAATTTAAATTTCCAAATGGATTATCAGTTGTGTAATTTGAAAAAGCATTACATTTTAGGTGATACATTTGAAAGAACAGAAATACTAAGGACTCCTGCGACTCAGTTGCATTTCTGTTTTCTCTATTCACTGCTGCTGGGAAGGCATGTGTGCAAAGATGCTCTTAGCGTGAAACTTCAGGATTGCTGTTTTATTCCAGTTGTCTTTAGTCCTAGTCAGTAACTGGGAAAAAAGGAAATATTAAACCATTCTCCTTCTGATCTGGCAGTTGCTGTTAGTGGGCTGGACAAATAGGAACTATTCAGGTGGTGTGTACAACCTGTGACTTCTTGCATAAATAAGAATCCCTTAGCCCAGGCAGACAATCTTAGAGCTGAATGTTCATTGTATTATCCATAGAAAGGAGAAAGAGAGAGCATTGCCTTCCTGTTGGTGTACCTGTGAGGAATATAGAGTACCTGAAAATGAAATATAAGTTGAACCAAAGCACTCTAGGGTATTAAGTAGAGTAATGATCAAATTCATTTACTGATCCATGCTTCAATAAGAAATTGGTCTACTCAGACTATTAAAGGGAGTTCTAAAGGAATTAGAAAAATAATTCCTAGTATGTAGCATTAGAATCACAGAATGGTTTGGGTTGGAAGGGACCTTAAGGATCATCTAGTTCCAACCCCCCTGCCATGGGCAGGGACACCCAGGCAGAAAAATACTGCAGCTCATAGTTTCAAATTCCAGTCTTTATTTCTGTTATTATGCTAAATTCAGTCAAGCTGTGAACATTACTCAGCAGTAAATGCTCTCAATATATCTTTTTCTTGTTGGTTTGTTGTTGCTGGGACTCTGAGTGCTTCTAGGGGGTTTGTTTCTCTGCTGGGGCTCAAAGCCAACTTAAAGAAAGCACAGCTGGTTGTCTGGGGGGAAAAAGAGATAGAAGAAGCCTTAGTGGAAGTTACTTGGAAAAACAAGCCTCAGTCCGGTCTTCTGCCATATTTGCTTGGGAGCTGCTTTAGGCTGAGGCTCTTGCACGTGGTGTTGAAACTGGCATTTGTAAGACCAACAATTTATAAGTGTACTTTGGACTATTATCTAAATGGTGTTCTACATTAAATTTTGCCAGCAGATCTCCAATTAGACAGTCATTAACTTTTGTAAAAACAAACTATATGAAAGAATGCAATTTTAGTACCGTATAGGCATATTTCACTTTAACTTTCTGAAGGTCAGGAGCCCTATTTCTCCTTTCTCAGTTTCATGTGACCATGGCACTGTTGCTTTCAGTGGAATCAGTTCTGATTTACAGTGGTTGAAACCAGGCTTTAGGGTAGAATAATTAACTTGGTAACAATGTAAAACAATAAGCATCTGCTCAGGTCCCTTCTGTGTAAGACCTCTGAACTTGTCTTCCCAGCTTAACTTCAGCCCTGCCCACCCCCATGGGGGCGCCTGATGCCTTGGGTTTGGGGGGCCGCCCCCCTGGCCTGCCCTGCTTCCTCACTGGGGGTGGTAGGACCAGCCCTGCCCTGCCAACCTTGAGAGTCTCCTTGGCTCGTGACCCTGGGCTCTTGGGGAGCAGCCCCAGCCTTTGGTGCTCCCCAACAGCCATCCACTTCAGTCTTAACCAGAGTATCTATTTCTAAAAAGAAAATCCATCCATTTGAGTTCTTGACAATTTAACACATGAATTTCACAGAAACTGTAGAGCTACTGTCGTATTTTATAAAGCATTCCTGGTGAAATGGATATGGTGCAGGAATTATGTAAGTGCTCCTGAGAGCAGGTCTACAAACTTCCAAAACGTCAAGGTTTTGAAATGACGTATATACACACCCATAGTAATAGATGTGTTCCTTTCAAAGATGTTGCACTCCTGTAATGCATAATGAGAGGTAAATTCCAGAAAGGTTTATTGAAATCTGTTGTAATAGTGGCCCTCAAACCATTTAGTGATTATAGCATTAAAAATATGTATTAGAATTAAAATATGCATATGCCCACCAGGTCTTGGTACTTCTTACTCACTGCGTTTTTCGGTATTTCTACTGATCTGAAGTTTTCTTGATGTTGTTGAGAGCTATTAGTCTATGCACTTTTTCCAAGGTATGTATATTAATAATTCATAGAGCTAATGAATTTACAGCGCTTTTTTCAGAGTTCTATATTCATTAGTTCCTTTTCTAACAGTTCCTCTCACACAGTAGGTAAGAAAATATAATCTCTAAATATTTAAGAAATAATCAGAGGCAGTTTACAGTCAGCTTTTTGAAAATTGTCTTATTTTAGGTGGTGTTTAATTTTTTTAAAAATCATCCTGCTTAAGGTAATTTGAACCTAATTCTCAGAAGGACTTGTGCTACTGTTCAGCCAGTTGAGCAGCATGAAGCATTTGGTGTCCTATAGTTGTATGTGTAGATTAGTGATACTTAGATGAGGGGGCATGTTGTAGTTTAGTACAATCTGTAGATTGAGCTCCTAAAATACAGGAAAAGTATAGTGTGACAGATGAATTTCCATGTGGAATTGAGCATTTTGAGCTAACCAAAGCTCAGCTATTGAACCTCTGTGTGGTCTTCAGCTCACAACTTCACTTTTCCAAATGTTGTTTTTTTCTCAATTGTAAACAATGAATAATGTTACCATAGACTATTGTTTGTAAAACAAACAAACAAAGAATGTGGGATTCTGGGGAAAGTGATAGTAAATGCAGAAAGGACTGCAAGTGTGTTTAAGGCTACACAACCCAACAGAAGAAAGCTTCAGCAGTCCTGTTTTTCAGCATGCCCTATAATTCCATACTTCATAGATTCTTATATTGTCTTTCTCGCCATGGTGTCTGAGCTTCTTTCAGTACTGTTTAAGCGATGTGAGTAACTTTTTTTTTTTTTTTTTTTTTCTCGTGGTTTTTTTTTTTTTTTTACATGTGGTTTCTTTTCTCAACCACAATGTCCCTCCTTTTCCCTCATGTGGCAAGGTCTCATCCCGGTTCTCAGGGAGCCAGCTCATGACACTTCATGTGTGTGTGTATACATATGTATTTACACACACATCCTCTAGAAATAAACACAAGCATTTTTCCCAGAGTAGATCAAAGAAGCTGATTCTTGCTCAAGTTAGTAAAGCAAACTCAGTGTTTTAATTTTAAACTCAGATATGAAGTCAAATAAATATGCAAGATTTTCTTTTTCCTTTTGCAAACTTTTTTTAAAAAAGACAAACCCCTTCTTCCCAAACATTTTATCTGACTTCATCAAGTTTCCCAAGAGAAGCTGTACCCTAGAATAATATTTCAAATGTAACATCTTGAGTGTTTCATTTTAATTCTGACAAAGGTGGGAGACAGACATTGATACTGGGGAAGTTCAAATTTCTCTGTAGTACAGAGTAATTAATCTTGTATAAAAAGAAAAAAAGCATTTTTATAAACATTTTCTCCTGTAATCATGCAGCTGAAAAAATGCTGACTATGAGGGAATGCATTTCTTTGTATTTATGCTGATGGTGTTCTAAATTCATAACCTCAAAACTAAAATGCAGCCAACCCCAAACACATACAATTACTTGTATTTCCTATAAGGTTTTGTTTCAAACTATTTTACTATCATTTAATTAAGCCTCCTTTTATGTGAGATAAGGGCATTTGCTTCTTGAATTACAGAATCACTCAGATTGGAGGGGATTTTGGGAGGTCACCAGTTCAACCTCCTGCTTAAAGCAAGGTCAACACTGACCATGTTGCTCAGGGCTTTCTTTGTCAGATAGTGGAAACTTCCAAGAAAGGAAATTCCACAACCTCTGGTGGCAACCTGTTGCATTGCTTCACTATCCTCACTAGCTGGTTGGAACAGCCACTGTTTCAGTTTATGACCATTGTCCTTCTCCCAGTGTGCACCTCAATAAAGAGCCTGGCTTTGCCTTCTCTTGTGGGAAAAGATCTAGTCTTGTAGCTACTGGAAGGCAGGTAGAATCCTCTCCTACCTGTTCTCCTTTCCATACTAGACAAGCCCAGTTTCCCTCAGCCTCTCCTTGCAGGAATGTCTGTACCAGCCCTCGATGATCTTGGCTTTCTACGGCTGAGGTTTATCAACATATTTCTTGTACTGGGGTGCCCAGAAGTGGACACAGTATTTCTGATGCGGTCTAACAAATGCTGAGTAAAGAGGAATAACTGTTTCCCTTAACCTAGCTGTGTTTTTCCTTATACAGCCCAGGATGCTGTTAGCCTTCACTGCTGGCTGGTGTTTCTCCCAGTGTCCACCAGGACCTCCCGATCTTATTTGGTGGTGCTGAGTGGCCTACTGAGGCAGAAGGTTAGTCCAGCCAAAGTGCAGGGCTTTGCATTAATCTGTGTTGAACTTCATGTGGTTCCTGTCAGTCCGTTCTCTAGCCTGCCTAGGGGCAGCCCTGCCCTCGAACATCGAATATGTTTGTGGGATAAACACTGCAGCTGTTAATTACTGTTCTATGCTGTCATTCATTTTTGGAGAAAAATATTGTGTCCAATGGAAATTTTAGAGGAAATTTCAGTGTGATTATGAGATGGAAGTTTTAGGCTCACTGGAATCTGAAACTTCTATTTCAAAGGGTGTAATTATTTTCTTACTAGCTATAGTGACTAACACCTTCATTTTATGCTCAATTTCAGGGAGAACTAGTAGCTCCATACCGTCTCCCATAACGCTGGGGCACTACTTCAACTCGTGACAGCTGGAAAGAGGCCGGGGCATTCGCTCTGCCCTGACTTGGTGAAAAGAGTGCCACCTACTGAGCCTATGTCCCAGTTTTGCAAACGTTCAGTATGCAAAGCGTAGTCTTTAATCCAAATTCTGACTCAGTGCAATCCAGTTTATTAATGATATGAGTCGATGCTGTTACAGCCCAAGATGTGTCTGTACAAGCCACAGAAACCTAAGATTTTATATGGTGATAGCTAGGAAATCTTCCAATCTCCTCCTTCAACGTAGTAATAAAATAATGACATAGCAGGGAATATATGTGTATTAAATTTTGTTACTGTAAAACTGATGGAAGTGCAGCCTGCATGCAGTCTCAGCATATGCTGAGAAAAGGAGAAAGAAAAACAATTTTTAAAAAAGCATAGCAAAAGCTGCTACTGCAAGGGAGAAAAATTATGATGTCCGGTTCTGGAGGAGATGTAAGGACTGCACAACACAAGGAACAGAGAAACAACTGAAGAGTGTAAAAATCTTTACAAAACACTTCATAAAACTGTTTATTGGTCAGTAAATAAACAGTAGCATACGGGTCTATAAACACTCATGCCATGGTGTCTTCGAAGCATGCTTCTTCTATTTCCAATCTATAAACTAGCTGGTGTACTGGAATACGTGCCCATTTTTGTTCTTATCCCATTTGGTATGTTTAGGAAGAAGTACCATCCTCTCCTGGAGATTTTGCATCTTACAGTGTGTTTCAGCTTTGTCCTTGTGCTTGCTGTGTTGTCTTTGGCTCAGTAAAGGAGGATTCCTATCTACCTTATACATTATTTAGGAGGCAACTATCAGAAAACAACAATGTCAAAATATCTCCTAGACAAGGGTAGAAAGCATCCTCCCCCACCTGCCCACTGTTAGCTTCTGTAGCCAGATGATGACGTTTCTGCCATTGTCTGCTGCTTCTACGTGATTACGTATTGTGAAACACGAGACACTGCTCATCATTTTGCTTCCCAAACTCCAAACAGGTAAAGTAAAACATGCATTTGTTCTGGTTGGAAGGAAGAACTGTTTGGAAGGAAGAACTTTGCTGTTACAAAATGATTTACAGTGATAGAAGAGTGGTGGGGTTTTGGATTTTTTTTTTTCCCCAATGAAAGCTGAGATAAGCAATTTCAATCTTAGCAATATCTGATGTGCTTCATGGGAGGCACTGATTGCCTAACATCTTATAACAGAGAAGGAAATAGCTCCAGTTTATGGAATCTGTCTTTTCAGTCTTTATCAGGGCAAATTAAACTAATGGATTGTATGCCTTTGACTTCAGTTTCAGTCATTATATGTTCAGTTATTTAGGTTTGCTAATTTGTGAACAGCTGTGAACATTCCTTCTGTATTGATTTAAACAGTTATTGACCTATTGCTCCTGTCTATTCAGAAGACCAAATGCATTAACGATAGTATAGAGGAGTTTTCCTTGAATGTCCTCTTGAGACAGTGTTGCATCAAATGATACCTTTGGTTGTGAATGAAAAAAAAAAACCTTTACCAGTAGTACCTGTGGCTACTAATTCGCTCCTCACTTCCATGTGTCTCACTGTTATTCTCTGCACCGTGACAGGAAAAGATTGGGTGTGGTAATTAGACTACTGACCTGAGACTCATCAGAGAAACCTGGTTATGCATCAGGTACGTTCTGTAGTCACGGGTAAGTCACTTCTCTGGGCTTCTGTTTCGGTGTATCTTCAGCTTCCCTGGTAAAAATTTCTGCAGAGAAGCCAGGAGCTATTGGGAAAGAAATGCAAACTAGAGTGAGCAGTGCAAAAATGACTTCTATATTTCAGTCTATAAAGCAATACATGCTGGAAGGGAGACTGCCCTGCTGGTCTGGAAAAAAAAAAAAAAAACAACAACTATGCTACTGCGTGCACTGAATGAGCTAAGCCTGGATGAAGGTAAACACGTGGCTGGCTGCATGTTGGGGAAAAACGTTTGGCATTTTCGTGTTGCTTGGCATGTTTCACTGAATGAGAGTCTCATATGTGAAATGCTGCCTAAACGTTATTTCATATTCTGAAAGTTTCGTTGGTTGTGAACAAACTGGAGCATTAGAGCAGTCTACAGGGGGAGCAATGACGAAGCAGCTTCTTGATTTCCTGCCTTAAGAGGAGTAGCGTGCCTGCATTTGCCAGAACACTCTGTTTTTTAGTCTCGGACCAAGGCGACAGAGGAAGCCATATTCCAGTAGAGGAGCTGGACGTTTTTGAAACCTCAGCAGTATGTGTTCTTGTGAAAGTAAATTTCAGGTGTTTGGTAAAACAGCCAGCAGTATAGAGATGACCTGAGCATTTGTATTAGATACAAATCCTTTCTCCCTTCCCTGTTTTTCCACTTTTTCTTCAGAAAAAGCTGTGAAAAAAGGGACCAAAAGAGGGGAAAAAGAAAACCGTGGTTTCCTCTGGTGCAAGCGTTTCCTTAAAAACAAAAAAGCTTTTAGTTTGTTTGTTTTTCTTTAGCGGGGAGGGCCAGGAAGCCTGATCACGCAGCCGGAGAGGCCGGCGCCCAACTCGGGGCCTCAAACCGGCGGGTTTTGCCAGGTGTTAAACACGGCCAGTGTTTTGCAGGGCTTGGCTTCCAAATCAGTGCTGCAAACTCCCT
>VYZM01020052.1:96846-114914 GCA_013398915.1 Dromas ardeola
TCTCTGCTGGGATTTGCGCGGTGGATTGGGGGGGAGGCGGCGAGGAGGGGGGGGAGGAATTTATTAGATGATTTCTGAAAATCCCGTGCTCTCAAATGTGCAGCTCCTTCTCTGGCAGCAACTGCAAAGGACGGATTCTTTGCCGTTTACCAGTAAAAGCTGACAATACTCCCACGCGCCTATGTGAGCGTCTTATATAATGCGTACGGGTTTTTTTTGTTGTTGTTGTTTGGTTTTTTCTTTTTTTTTTTTTTTTACCGGGCGTAAGCAGGGTTTATTTTGAGTTTGTAAAAGTCTCGTGTGGCTGCAGCCGGCAGAATTAAAGCAATATTCTCTTCGCTCCACAGAGATTTACCTGGCATCCTCTTTAAAACAGAGAGCGTCTTTTCCATAATACCCCCAAATCATTTGATGCCATCCTGGCTGCGTGTTTTGAGCGCGGTGTCAGGGCCGTCTACGCTGGGGTAAGCTGTTAAGGGAGGGGAAGAGAGAAAAGCAATGTCCTAATGCGGAGACTGATATTAGGTTGTTTAGAGGGCGAGACTGCAGTTCCAAGCAGCAACAGCAGCAGCTTTATGACTGTGTGTAATTATAGAGTGATTGCATAGGGCAGCATTGTTGGAACGAATACGTATACGCAGGCTATTGTGCAAGATTTCTGTACCGAACAAAACCCAGTTCTGCATTGCAAATGCTAAAAAGAGAATGTATATTCTGCATTGTATTTCCACATTCCTCTTTGACTTCACCGAAGAATTAGAAGGGGGAGAAGGGGGTAAGTGGAGTGAGGCTGATGGCAGAAGTTATAGACCTGAAATACTCAGCAGAAACCCCACCAGCAGTCTCTGCAGTCACAGAAGAAACTGAAAGATGGTTGAATCTGTGGGTTCATGTTTCCAAAGTGACTACGCAGTGGGCGAAAATCAGTCAGGTTTGCTAACAGTCCTGCAGGATTAGTGTAATTCTTGCTCTGGTCTAATTGTTTGCATGGGAAAAACGCCTGTGTTAAAATAAGCAACTGCAGTTCAGCTAGCTTGCTTGGAAAAATGGAGAGAAGAGCACTGGGGAGAGTTTCTATGTCAGGCCCCAGAAAACTTTAAGTTCCTGTCCAGCCTGCTGTAGGTGAACCTGCTTTGGCAGGGGGTTGGACTAGATGATCTCCAGAGGTCCCTTCCAACACCTACGATTCTGTGAAAGGAGTGCTGGACTAGACATAAGTTTTAAACACGCTGCTTCAACTTTAGTTGAAGAGTTGCATCTTGCTCAGTGTTCTTGCAGGCAGCGTTGGCTGGGGGATAGGACAAGGCATTGAGAGTGAGCCACTGACACTGTATAAGACTTTGAAAGACCATCAAAATTATGCCAAAGTTCTTGTGGATACAATTTAAGGTACCAAAGATTTGTTTTTCAGAGATGCTGGTTACCTGTAATTTTTATCAGTAGTTGGAATTAATGAAACATCAGATCCAAAAGATTTCAGATCTGGTACTCAGAAATTGGCCTTTCTAAGGTTAGAGACAGTTTTCTAGAAATGTTGTCTTTAACCATCACTGCTGATGTCTTAATGCTGTGAAAACTTGTAAAGTGTCTTTGAGCGCTGTGATAGAAAGTACTACAAAAATGGAAAGCTACTCTAAAATTTCTTGGTGTTCAACTAGAACATATTATTTTAGTTCAACACACAGATTATTTTATCACTGGCAGTTTCCTCAGGTTGTCAGCGAAATGCTTCATGGAAAATACATGTAACTTTGTTAATGAAGAATGTAGTGATGTGCTGAAGAAGTTTACGTTTGGTTGGTTTTTTTTTTTTTTAGCAAGTGGCTAATTAACTACAGCACTAGGCCTATCACTTGACAAACCTACTGTCATAGTGATCCTTCTGTATGTTTATTGGAGCATTTTATTCTAATACAAAATAAGCAAAGATATGTTAATCTGTGCATTACTATAATGCTCTATTTGTAAATTTTTCTTTGAGTTGTTCTTTGTGTCTTGACTGACTTGTCAGTCTATGTTATCCTAGGTGTTTTAATGTCAAAGTTACTTCTAGGGAAAAACAATCATTTGCGGTAGTGATACAATACAGTAATTCCTTATGCTAAGCCTTTTGCTTTTGACAAACTTGCGTGGTGGGAGAAAATGTTTTAGGCCTGGATTCTTTGGGCTTGTATACAAAGGAGTAGGTAACTTTTATGTCCGTGAGTCGTCCTGTGGTACTCGGTGGAATTAGTCATAGACGTACTTCTGTGTGCATATTAGCAGAAGGCAGGCGTAGCCCAGCTAGCCTTTAACCCATCCAGGCGCATGAGAGTAGCGGTGGTACGAAAGGACGAGGGCTGCAGCGCAGTACAGGCCTTTTGAGAGCCTACATACTCCTTCCTGATGTTAATTTATGCTTTTGCATTTTCACTGTTACTGTCACCCATAAGTGGTGGCTGCAGAACGGCTGGAGATATTTTCAAGCCTGGCACTCCTCCCATGACACTATTCTGTCAAGCTGCCAGGCCGTCCCTGAAGTTGCCCCTGACGGAGGACCTGCGGCCTTTCTTCGGAGATGGCCACCTTGGTGGTGGCGGTGGCAGCAGCAGCAGTGTCTGTGTAGGGGTGTGTGTGTGTGTGGGGGGTGTTCAGGCATGTGAGGAGAGAAAAGCGACTGCCATGAATCAGAATGGGAGTCAGTTTAGACCGTGGTCCTGTTTCCAAAGGTGGATGCGTTTCCTATATGCTTAGCAATTCTTGGGGAGTTCCTACTCAAGAAGCTTACCTAGTTTTCCCTCCAGCTCAGGTAAACATTTAGCAGCCACTTTTTTAACCTACCAATCATATAATGGAATGAGGATGTTGAAGAGACTTGTATTAGGGATAAGAACTGATTTGGTTTTGTTGTTTTACCTTTTCTTTAAAAAAAAACTGATTTTTTTTTTCCCCCCTTTTTCTAAGGCATTGCATAAAATCTTAGTATTGGTTGCAGTAAATTACAGTTTTGCTAAAATGAAATGTAGGAAATACGCATATTGTCTCCAGTGTAGTTCACTATATTCCAAGTGACATAAAGGGAAAAATAAACTACTTCTCTCTGAGTGTTCATCATATGAAATGGGGAGGGGAGGCGAGAGGGAGGCAGGAGCTCTAGTGGTGAGGTTTTGCAACATGTGTCCAAAAAGCTAGCAAATTCTGGCACAGGCAAGCCAAGGCTCATGAGTCAGCTCCGAATGGAAGACTTGTCACTGAGCAACTTGTAAATAGGAGGGATGTACTGCTAATTCAAGGAAATATCATCGTTAGGACCTCCCCTAATAATTGGAATAGTGTGGCACAGAGCTATCTGTCAGGCCTGCCTTGAATCATGTATTCCCTTCAGTGCAATTTTAATGTTCAAACCAAGAAATCCTTGTCGTGCGATATGTAGGTCCCTGAAGGAGGTGGTTGCTCAAGTAATAACTTAAATTTTTGTAGCTGCATACCAGCAACGTGCATTCCACATGAAAGCTCCTTGGCAGCTGCAGCGGCTCCCAGGGCACAAATGGCATGTGTTTCCAGCGAGAGGCTGCCCAATAAGCACTTCACAACGTTTTGCATAACTTCTGTTTCTGAATGGTCTCCAACTGTAGCCCTTCTCGAGTGCTCTGATGATCAACTCTAGCGACTGAAAAATACACAGGATGTTACGAGAAGAAGTTATATTCTTCGCACTGAGAAAAATGTGAGTGTATGCATTTTGAATGCAGCCAACATTCAGGTATTCAGGAGCAAACGATCGAATGGGGATGCAGAGATAAATCTTGATAATTAATTCTTTGCTTTTCTGGCTGTGTTGATGCTTTTTATCGTGTTTGGTGCAACTGACAGCCACTTGATCAGCTGATCTGAATTAATATAATTCGTTGATCTGTATATGGTATGGAAGATATACAGATACTCTTTGAAATTTATATCTCTCAAAAATTAATGCTCTCTTTTGTACAAGTAAATTACATGAATGCCTTTTGTTGCATTGACAGCTGGTGTTGATCAAGAAGTTAAAAACTGGGAAAAGCTAGATTTGGAGGGGGTGGCAAAGTGTTCAGTGGGAGTTTTGTTTGTTTTTGTTTTTTTTTTTTTAAAGGCATCTTGAAAGGCCTACAGCAAAAAGTGGAATAATGCTTTCTTTTTTAGTGTTTAGGATTTGAAAATTAATTTTAAAGTTCTATATAGTTTCTCTCAAGTATTGGTAAGGATTGAAACAAGTTAAACGCTATTAATGACTGAAGTAGTAAGCTGAGAAACAGTTCTGATATCTTTTTTACTAAATTTGTTACTGATTGGTTATGTGTTCCATGTTGGGATGTAAAGAGATAGGAAGTGGAATTAAGCCAGTATTCAGGTTTTACTACTTCTTTGCTGTATATTACCTTCTTATGTGAAAATTGGTTCTCAGTTGCTTGGCGTTCCCCATCATAGCTTACTAATAGGAGAGGTTATAGTGCAGTAATATATATTGGTATATCCTCTTGTCATTTATTTTGGGAAGACAAATTAAACATGTATCTATATTTATGTGTACACACACTATTCTGTTATGCACCATTAAGTTTTTCATAACTTAGTTTCCCTGAGAACAAATGTTTCTTTTTCTTGTGGTGATAGAGTGCTGTTTGTGAAGTTTTGTTTATTTTCTAAAAAAACTTTTTGAAGTTTTTTTGTTTGACTGTTAGTACTATTATTTCAGACTTGAATATTATGCCAATATTTGGGGGTTATCTTAATTTATTTTTTTAACAGTGCTCCTTTTGGTATTTGTAGAGCTATAGTGACCAAACCATGCATGAATTGTGATTGCAAGGATTGTTCTTGTCTTTTTTTTTTTTTTTTTAATCACGGGCTTTTAACTGAGAAGACTGGAATACCGGTTTGGCTTTGCGGTCTGGTTGTAGTATCGTGTTGTATGGTTGATTTCCAGCTACCAGATAGGCTACATCCCTTCAGCATGGGGGAACTAGAATTTGTTCTCTGAAGCTGCGTGTTGTGGGGCAGTGGGCCAGCAGAAATGCTTGTCGCCTTGTCTGCGGTGTGTGTTGTGATGAAGTCTAAAGTTGAAACTAGTTCCAGAAGTCTGAATAATCTCCAAATTGCCCTGTTATGGTTCATAGGTTAAAAGTGCATTTCTGTGTGGATCCCAGGTTGCTTGAGGATGTTGTGTGATTTCAAACTTGGCTTAATCACGTATGTTTAGGTGCAGCCTTATCTGCTGTCGGCGTACACTTACGATTCCTTGAGCATCTCCTTTTGAACTCCTGCATCTGTCTCTAAGTAATCGGTCATAAATTACGTTATTGTTTAGAGTTTTAGAGTAACGCAAGGCAGTTATTCTTGCAGTTGCATAATATCCTTAACTGTTCAGATTCTTGATGCTGAATGGTCACCTTTAGACACATTGAAAAGTAAAGTAAAATGAAGTGCCATGTCTTAAAAATACTCTTGGGATTTTACTGGATCATTTGCCATTAACTGTGTTATTTTCAGGCTTTATTTTTTCCTGCATAAGGTATTGTTCATTCTTTCAAGCACTTCCTGAAAGGAGAGTTTGCTGAGAGTTTGTGGGAAATCACTACACTTGGGTGGAGAAGAATTTAACAAAGTATTTTCCTATTTTGAATTTGGTTTTATACCATTTGAGAACAAAATCCCAGCACCGCCAGATTCCTGGTGGGAGGAGAGAGCGCCACAGCTGTAAGGCATTCTTATTGCTTTAGGAGATTCCAATGATGACAATTCAGGATGCCAGAGACTCATGTATGTGAAACTGGCAGGGAAATCTGGCTGCCCCTATGGCTTAGTTTGATGTCGTGACTTAAATATTTTTGACAAGCTCTAGATGTTATCCTGTATGAGACATGCTAAATATTAGGAATATTTATAATATAGTCTTTATTATATTGAATTAAAATGGTAACTTTATTTGGATTTTTTTTAATTGGAAAGCTATTATCTTTTTCAAATTTTTATAAAATATGAATAGTTTTTTCAAGTATATATCATGAGTAAATTGCATAGTATTTCCACAACAGTATTTGTTTAAATGAAGATATTTTAAGGGATGTTGAGATGCCTGGGGAGGAGTAAATGAATATGCTATAAATGAAAGCTAGGAATTAAAAAATTACGGTGCCCTCCCTGAATATTTGGAAAGTTTTCTTCTGCACATAAAGGGTGTTATTGCAAGTAAATAATCATGGAAAATGTTGCATTTGATTATGGGCTTCTTTTTTTTTTTCCTGATTTAATTTCAGTATTGAACTGGTCTTTGTTACCATGATTTTCTAAATAATGCAAGAATGCAAAATATATTTAAGACACTTCTTCTTTGAAGTATGAGAACTACTTTGCCCCCTCCTTGTTTTTTTGTTTTTAATGCTCTTCTTTCTTTAGCAAAAGTGTTACTAGCTGACTTATTTTGCTATTACCACTATTTCTTTCTATAGAAAATGTACAATAACTTTTTCTGTAGAAAAACTTGATCTGTAATAAAAACGCTCTTCTGTTGCGTAAGAATATGAAAAGAAGAATGTGGAACTCCTTATAAACAATCCATTTTAATTTTGAATTTGAGATGCAAAGAATAAACATTTGAAGTACTGACATATTAAAAACCTAGGAATTTTGTTGTACATGGTACCGTGCTTAGGTTTCACACTTGTTAATGGTGAATAATGGGCTGCCTTGCAAGAAGCTTCGTTGAAGTCAATGTTGATATTTTTTTCTTTAAAGAAATGAACAAAGCCTGTCTGAGGTTTTTAATTTGCAATATAAATAAACCTAGTTACCTTACCTTTACAGAGGAAATTAATATACAGAGAGCTTTCTTAGCAAAAGAAATAAAATGCAGATTTGAATCCTTGATTTGTGACATTTTTCTCAACAGCTGGAAGACAGCTTAAATAATAATTACTATTGATACAAACCTCATTCAGGTAATCTCTCCTGGCATTTTAAAATGAGCTAGCCTGCCTGTGCACACATGTATGCCGAGATGCAAATTTTTGTTTGTTTGTCTAAGAATGACATAAGCATATATTTGGTAAATTGTAAAGCACAGGAGACAAAAGAAAAGTGGGCAGACTGGCGATAAAGAAGCAAGGCATCTCTCCAACACACAGGCGACAGAGCAAGGTTAGAGACCTTTCACTGGACTTCAGGTTGCACTGCTGCCTTTTGACGAGATTATGGATTTCTCCACAAGGCACCTCTGTCAGAGGTATCATTAGGCAAATATGAGACCAAAGGCAGTGGCCCAAATACTTGTCAACATCAACAATTGCTTGACCGCCTGTACTTTGGATATTTAGTTAAAGGGACAGTGTATTTGATATTTGGAGTTGATGTGAAAACAGCCATGTTGGCAAGATGCTGCTTCTTTTGTGCCGACTGTATATTTGGGTGGCATTGAATTGGCTTTTACATTTTTTTAAACAGAAGTGTTTTGTTTCTCTTTCCCAGTGGTGATAAACCTAAATCAATAATCTCTTCCAATCCTGACCAGCACTATTCTGTTGTTATAGTACTGTGAAGGTACTGTTGATGTTCGTGGAAGAAGGAGTTGTAGATGAAAGGGCAAAACTTACTATTTTTGAAAGACAACCCCCAAACAAACAAACAAACATTCTTGTGTACACACAAAATAAAAAAGTGCCAAGGTAGGAAGATGCTTAGATTTAGAAGCTTTTAATGCTTTCATCGTGAAAGGTATTGGTATTTTAATTGTGCTTGGATTTGGATCTCAAGTTATAAACGCTCACTTCAGTTTGTCTGCTACCACGATAGCCTACTTCAAGGACTGTGTGACAAAAAGCAAACAAGAAAACTCAGTATTTGAACTGGTTCACACATTGCTCAGGTAAAGAGCAGAGATGGCACAGGTGCTTGCAGCAACTCTTTGTGGTCTAATTCAGAAAGATAATTTCTTAAGTAAAAACATCTGGTTTTCTGTAGTCTCTTGTCAAAAATTTGAGCAGAAATATACTGAAGAGGGTTTATAAGAATATTTCAAATCTGTGTAAGGTGGTTTGCTTCTGGTCTTCACATTGTGAGTGTTAATAAAAAAGACTGCATTTGCTCTGTAATTCCCAGGCTACGCAGTATAGATAAGTCTACAGATTTACTCTGTTTGTTTCGTATTCTGAGCCAATATGGTTTTGCTGCAGGTTTTTACCCTTTTAATTTGAATAATATGTAACAAAATTACACGCTACGCTTAGATCTTTAGAGGTCTGAGTGATCTATTGGTGTCTCTTTTGTCAAAAGCAAATTTGAGGGTCTGATTTGCTTGCGGAGGCTGCAATGCTGTGACTGGGTCTGTACCAGCAGTTCTTATGGAGACCTGCCTCGGGAGTACAGTCGAGAAACTGAAGTTAGGGGGAAGCTTTCTAATGTATTAGTTGCGTTAAAATGTTTAAGAAGTCAAATCTGTACTCTTAACAAGAAGTCAATGGCTTTGTTTAGCCTTTAAAAATCTTATGTAAAATCTTGCCCTTCATCTCTTTTATTAGCCTGAAGTGCTTTTAGTGTTCTATCTCCAAGTTAACTGGTGTTAATATTTAGTGGGGGGAGGGACAGGGAAGTGTTTGTATTTATGATTTCACTGAGCCTTTTATTCCTGTGTAGACACAGCAAGCTGCCTGTACTGAAACTAAAATGGTCAGCAACAAGGAGCAGGTACCCAGAGCTTAGAGGAAGTCTTGCTTTTTGCCCTGTCCCAGAAGACCATTAGGTCCTCCAGTCATGGAATTTCCTACATTTCCGATGAGTCTATGCTTACATTCACAAACTGTTGGACAACTATGGGACAACTAAGACCAAAGGCAAACAGAGACAGACTTGGAAGAGAAGGCAACAAAATGCTACAGGGAGGAAGTGTTTTCTGGTGCCATAGGACATAGAACAAAACTGTTTCCAGACTTCTCCGTTTCTTGTGATCTCACTGCTGACAAGTAATTTATGTTGTCCGTGCCTTGTTGTCATCCTCATTTTAAGGTGAGGTAATTGCCTTCAACGAAGAGGCTACAGAAGCATGCTGTGACCTAACGTGTAGTGGCATGATGTCAAGAGTGGGGATGGAGACTTTTCCCGGCCCAGGGGAGCTGATTGATGGGGACTCCATTAGGGGCAGGTGTGATATGTGCGTCTGAATTTGCATCTCCATGGCTGGGTGAGTGTTTCGTCAGCAGGTCACACCGTCTCAGACCTGCTGTGTTTGAGAAGGAGCTGGCTTTGTTGTTCAGAAATAGTTATTGGCACCCTCTGTGGACCTCCAGCAGATAGAGGCACTTAAGTCTTAGGTAGAATGGCAGTTTTTTTCTTTCAAATGCAGATAGTAATTTGCCTATAGGATGCATCCTCTATGGGCCCTTTTGACGGGCTTTTTCCTGGACATCCTGATTAAAAGGCTGACTTTTGGTTCTCTGCGAGATGCTTAATCCCTTAATCCCTTCGTGTCTCTTCTGGAAATCTGAGATGTGGAACTGAGACTTCTGGATTGCACTCTAGAAAGGAGGCACCAATTTCTGTGTGGGGTAGGCTGAGTAGAGTTTCCCTAGCCAGGTTACTTACTTGGCTTTAAAACAGGTTGTCAGTGAACAAAATTATGATCTCCGTGGTTCTGTGCACTTAGGTGATTTCAGTCTGGCTCTTATGCAGAGTTATTTCATACTTTCCTGTTTCTCAATTGGGTAGCTTTGGCAGTGTCATTGAAAATGTCAAAAATGGAAGAAACCCAAGTGGTAGATCAACTTTCTCCCTTGGAGCACGGTTCCAGGACGTTTTTCCTAGGTGGTTGTACATCTGTCAGCTCTGCTGTATTATGTTTTGGGTTTTTTTTGTTTTGTTGTGAAGATGAACAGAACTACTCAATTTTGCCGTGTGCTAAAGAGTAGATTAAGACAACAGTTCTTTCTGAGTGACTTGATTAATGAGAGAAAAGTACAGTTTGGAGGTGGAGTTTAGTGACAGCTATAACTGAGTTATTGTAAGTGACAGAATTTGCTTGGGAAAGTGCTCTAGTTTACGTGTAGGATGCCTGGCTGTTTACAAGTAACTATCTGAGCCATACAGTTTGGATGCATGGAGGGAATGTGAAAATCTATTACCATCTTCAGTTACTCAACTAGTTTATTTTTGGGAGCTCATGAATTGGCAGGACATAGTGACTCTGTCTGAAGGGGAAAAGTGTAATGACTTTGCATGTGGGAACCTTAGTGAACTTTTTTTCAAGTTACTTGCTAGTATTTATTTGCTCCAACTGTAGTGGAGATTTTAACCTTTTGCTTTGCCGCTGATCACTTTTGCATAGTATTGATACATTTTAATGAAAATCTGCTCTGTCAACATGAAATTGCTTAGTGCATCATACAACAGATTGGAGGAGTATGGGGTCATCTTGTTTGAAAAACTGGAAAAATGTGGTTTGGTGATAGATTGCTTGTTTGTAACCCGTTATGATATTACACCCTTCATTGGGAATAGCTATAGTTTGGATTCAGAATTGGTCCTGGGCACAAAATGCTGCAACATAGAAAAGACAGAGCTGTCTTGCACACAGATAATATTGGATTGTGAACAAGTAAGGAGCTGAAAGAAGTTGTGTTTATATGTACAAAAGCACAGCAGTATTTTGCATGACACTGAAACTGCTTTTGCACTCTGTGGCTAGAGAGACCCAGCAAATGGGATCAAAACCTGACAGTAACAACTGCAAAGTCCTGCAGAAATTTTGCCATTCCTGTTATTAAGTTTTCTGCACGTGACTGATTTGCGCAAAACTATTATCAGTGAGCATAGTGCATAAAAAAAGTACAAGAAAGCTTTCTTGTAGTGTGTTCATTGTAGCTACTACTACAGTCGTGGTTTGGAGAGCTGATACAAGGTTGTATGGAGTAACTGGGCGGCTTACTCTCCAAGAAAGTTGGTTTTCTTTTGGCTTTGAGTATTCTGTACTCTTACACCATCAGAAATTCTCAACTACATTGTCAGTGCTGAAAATAGGTTATTTCAGAGCATTTTACTTAGTGTTACTTGAAGTTGTCTTAATGAAAAGTTAAAGCTGTGTTCTTTACTCTTAATCATTCAATATCCCTTATTCATTCACACAATTCACTTGTCGTCTCAGACCAGCATTGCAGGATTTCTTACAAATGCTGAATTTTGAGAACAGATGACTTACCGATCACTTTAAAGGGAAAGAACCACTGATTTGTTTTTGTGTGTTACACTAAAAAATTAAAAAAAGGCCAACAGATAAAGACATAAAGCAAAGGTTAATACTTGGCATGCTGACTGGACTCCTGGAGAGCATTTTGCTTTAAAGGGGACTTCTGTCCTCTCCTTTTTTTTTTTTTTTTTTAAATAGAAGTAATTTTTTATTTTTTTTTTAATAAGGAAGATCTGGAAAACTCATATGTGTGTGGAACAATGTAAACTGCTAGCTTATCTGTTCAGCAACAGTCCCTTACTATTATTAAATACAATTGCTGGAAAAAATTGTCTTGGGTCTCACATCTTAATCGAAGGCAGGGATGTTAATGTATATTTTTAAGAGTTTTTTTTCTGAAGCGTATATTAGATATTAGTTTCAAACAGTATGAGTTCTCTTTTCCGTACCCTCAGTGCTAATTTTCAGCTTTAATAAAACTGTAACTTACTAATTTGTCCAGAATTTTAGATTAGTTGTTCCTAGCATTAAGAGTAAAATCTTCCTCATCACACTGACTTTTAAAAATTAAAATATTTCCATCTGAAAAATCTTTTTTTTTTCCCCTCCCCTTTCTAGATCACCTTAAACACAGGTTTAATCATTACAAACAGCTTGTTGGTCAAACACGAAAAAAATATATAGTTGTACTTTCATATTGCTTAACAGTTCGTTGATAACTGACAAGGTTCTCAAATTTAATTTTTGGAGGTGGAAAAATGCTGAAGTCCTTGATGCATCTCTTACAAGAACTTGTTGAAAGCAAAACAACTGTTTTTATTTCAAAGTTTGAATAAGGAAGTGTTTTTACAATTCCTTGATGACTGCAAAGACATTAATATGGTGGAGCCTTCATAATTCAGTCAGATTTTTTTTGTGTAGTGCTTGTTTGTTTGTGGGGATAAAGCATCATTTTAAGAAAAACTTTATTAGAGTAAACTACTTATGAAGAACTTCTTCCATTTAAATTGGTTCTTATTTGCAGTGTATGTAGTCATGTAAATGTATTCACGTATACATACAGTATAGGTATAATGCATAGCCAAGATAGAATACAGCTGGTTAATGATCACAGGTGTTGCTTATTATTGTGACTTCAAACAAAATGTGCTTTGCAAATAGCATTCATCTCCTCTTCTTGCCAAACAAAACATCCAAATATAAATTGGATGCTGGTATAAGGGAGAGCACCACCTTTGACCAGGCTGCAAGTATGTGATGGCCTTAATTTCATTGAAAGCATCACATCACTTGGAAGTTGAGGATTAAAGCAGTTGAGAGAGATACTTTGTTTTAGGTTTTTTTTTCTTGAGGGTTGTGGTGTCAGTGTATGGTTTCTTAATATTCAAAACAAAACAAAAAAAACCCAAACCTTCCCTGTTAGCAAAGCCTGAACACTGTGATGTAGCTCTTCTTAATCTAATTTATCGTTTTAGAGAACTTGCTTTCGTTCTAATGCAGAAGTTGAAACAGCAGCTGTGTATATTCATTGCTTGTGAAAATGCAGAACATGTAACATAAATAACAGAAGGGGCTGTATATTAAAAAAAAAAATATCTGAAAAATCCTCATCCTAGACCTAAATGAAATTAATGTATTCCAGGATGCCTTTACGTGCACTGCTGGACAGGGTGCAGGACTCTTGTGCTTGTGCTGCAAATGTCTGTCGCCTCGCCTGTCTTTGCAGGGGTGTTTTGTTCCTAGGGGGGACCCTAAATTAATGGAGGGAGATGCCTGGATGTCACGGGTCACGGCATGCCAGGGCAGGGGGGGCTGCCAGGTCCCTGGTTTTGGGGGCAGCCTGGTCCTCATGGCTCTTGAGACCAGTGAGCTCAGCTGCAGGGTGGACACAAGCCCTTTGAGAGATACTGTTTCTTCAGGCTGTCACTTTGGGGACTTGCTCAGCAGCTGGTGCATTTCATTGGGAAAGGCAACATCAGAAAAGCACGCTTTTAGACTCCGAGTGGCTTTGGAGCAGCTGTACTACGGCTAAATAAATACAACCCTCTGTAAGAGGAAATAACTTCTCTACCAGATATATGCACAGATGGATTGTAATCATACTGAGGCCAGTGTTTGCCTCAACAAGAGGAAAAAACACTTTTTAGTAGAGAGCTATAAATGGAAATTTGTGCTTACACTAGCTTCTTGCAGCAGCGATTGGAGAACACTCTTCCTGCCTAGTAGGAATGAGATAGTCATCTTAGGGAGTTTGAAAAACTAAAGGAGCTAGGGAGATACAGGCCATGAGCTACAACAGCAATGTACCTTAAAATTTATTGGCCCCCAGATGTCTACAAAAGTGTCTGGGAGCCGTTCTTTTAACAGCAGTGTGAGTGGACCTGGATAACAGAGGCGTATGTGCCAGAGGTACAGACATACTGGATGTCAGTGTGCTCGGAGGGAGCAGGGGAGGATAGCCACTGTCTTGCCACCTCCAAAATACAGATTTCATTTTGGATAGAAAAATAAGATTTAAAAAAAAATATATATGCAAATTTGGAAGATATTTAGTAATTAGAGATACACTTCCTAAAATATTTGCTTGTAAGTAGAGCAAAGTGTAGAGCTAAAATTATATGCAGACGGCACTTATGAGAGCTGCTGCTGCTTCAGGAAGGAATTATGATGCTAAAATAGTGCATCTGGTATAAGATCATTCCAGGTTAATTTTTTTTTCTGTAATGAATGAGGGAGTTCTTTAATGAATACTTTAATGAAGTATTGTTCGTCACTTCATCTTCAAATACTGAGGCACTTTAACGAAGAGGGAATTGTTACTGATGGGATTTTGCTTTAAAAAGGCAGCTTCAAACTGAAAGCGAACTTGTACATTAAAACAACACCGTTCTGTGTCTTAAAATAAATGGATTGTATCTCCTGACAGAAATGGGGCCAGTATCCGGGGGGCCATGTGATGGAGTTGCATGCCTTAAAGACTAAAAAGTGACTTTAAGTTAGTGCACACACATTTACAATTGTATATCTGTCTTTTTTTCCTTTAAAAAAAAGAAAAAAAAAAGAGGTTGTTAAGCTTTAGCATGGGAGGGAAGAGGTGGTCAGTGATTGCTTTTAAAAAAACACTGAGGTTTTCCAGAATGCCTGGGCAGGACACGGTGCTGCTTTTGTGGTGCACGTTCACTGGGGTCTGTGCAGTAGAAGAGACGGCAGCAGATCTCTGGCGAGAGCTCGTGGTGCTCCACAGGCCAGTTTTCCACAATCCTCAGCAAATCGGTCACCACTGATTATTCTTTCCACATGTGGATTTCGTGCATGAAGCTCCGTTAGGGAACTGAAGCCAAAATTCAGGAGTTGGAAGGTTAATTATTTCCCCTGCCTTTTTGCGTGTGTGTGCAATTTGCTTGGAGGGAGAGCGTTAACCATTTACAAGAATTCATGTCCCCTCGTTCCTCCCCAGAATGATTGTGGAAATTATTCCTAGGCTAGTTTAGTGAAGTAGCTAACAGCAGGGACTGTTGTGAGTACACAGATTAGCAAGAAACACAAGAGCGGGTGGATACTGTTACTGAAGAGTTAGTTCTCCAGAAGGCACAGGAAAAGAACGCGCCCATATTCGGCTGAGGAAATTTTTACTATTGCAACTAGGCAAGTAAAGTATCTTTATTGCTATGGACTTGACTTTAAACTGTTTATTCTAAGCCCACCAGAAGTGTCATTTTACTTGTTTAAGGTATAAAAAGCTTGAAAAGTTGGAGCGTGGTAGGCAATTTCCTTTTTTAGCATTAGAGTTGCAGATCTGCTTATTTTAGAATTGGATTAGAGAGCAAGTGAAGTGATACTGGGAGCTGCACAAATGACAGGTGGGTTTTCTTCCAACAGTTGTTGTTAAAAACCTGAACCTTTAAATCCACTGTCTGCTGAACGTTAGGAGGAGGTACCTGTATGAAACTTTTCAATTGATTTTTGAGAATTCACCATCTTCCAAACTATAAGCAGTTCCTCCAATGATACTGAGAAATTTGGCACACAATATTCTTTCCATATCCAAAAAAAGGAGTATTAATTCCTCTTCACCATGCAAATATCTCTGCATAAAATAGAAAGATAGATATATATATATATATTAACAAGTGAAATGTTTGGGTAAAACTTTCTATTTCTTCAAGGAAGGGAGCTGAGAAGTGTAACTAAAATGGTAAATAACTGGTTTTTATTGGTTGTAGCTTTTTTTATGTCCAAATCTGTCCTATTACTTGCAGGTAAGGTAGGAGTAAAAAGATTATATTAAAGAAATTACCAACTGTGAGAAGTTACTAAAAAAAAAAAAAAGACAATAACTAAGAAGTTATTACAGTTGCTTAATTGGATGGGTGGTTCATGTCTTTTGAAATGGTTTGCCCTGCCATGATATCTTTGTGAAACTAAGTATATTTAACTGGAAGGCATTGTGTTCGAGGAAATAGACAAAATGTGCTGGGAATGTAGGTGCAAGAGGAAGTGCATCTGCAGGGACTGATACACTTCTGGTTTCAGAAGGGAGATATTTTCTTTTTCCTGCTAGTTTTTTCGTCGTCTCACCTTTTTTTTTTTTTTTTTCCTTCTCCTTTTTCCCCACGTGTTAGCTTCCTACGTGTTGCAACATGAATGGAAACCAACCATTGTATTTGACCTCAATCTTAAAATCGAAAGTGGTTGGTAGGTTCTTCAGCCCTGGGCCTCTGAAACTGCTGCTCGGGGAAATCCCTGCCCCTGCGCAGATGCCACTGTGAAGCTTTATGCCAACACGAGGGTCGCACGTCTTGCAGAAGCCGGGCTGAAGGTACCTGAAGAATGTGGAAACCTTGTTTAAGCAAAGCCGTAAGTTTAGAAATGGCTAAAGTAATACAAACTTGGCTTGCCATGTGCAGGAACTGTGTACATGCAGAAGCCGTTCCTTTATCTGAACTTTTTTTCCTGATGGTCTTATGTGCAGGTAGTGATGAGTGTGGATTTTCTTCTGCTTTTTTGTTCAGTTTTGTGGCGCTCACAGTACTGTCGTGACTCTGATTTGGCAGATTTTGTCAGCAAGGGAACCTTTTGTGCTGAGTGTTCAAGATTTTTAGTAAGGATGAGAGAGAACAAAGCCACAAATGTAAGTGGTGGGAGATTTAGGAACAGAACTGACAACAACTTAATCTACTGTAATAGGTGAATTTCATCACAGTTACGTGCAAATTAGTACTTGTTCTTTCTTTCTAACACTGTGACTTAGCATTCCTCATGCATAACTTTCAAGGCTTTTTATTTTTTTTTTTTTGTAAGCAGCTGCTATAAATACATAGCTTTTTATGGAAAGGAGAAAAACAAGACTTGGCAATTTCATCTCTAGTGTTCGCATTCAAAAAAAACTCTGGCCCGCACTTTATTATTTCCTTGACGCTTCATTATGTTTCACAACCAAATGTGTGATGGTTCTGCCCCCCCCCCCTTTATATGATAGAAATCTGACATTGGCGGCTGCAGAGCAAAGCCGGAGCTGAGGACTGTGGTCATCCCCCACCTCCGGGGCCCCAGAAGGGCTGATGGTGGCAGCGGCAGAGCCCCTTCCGCGGTCTGCTGAAAGAGTCCTCCTTCCTGCAGACCAACTTGCTGCCATCTCTGCCGTGTTCCTGCTAAAAATCAGTACGAGTTTTGCTCTCAACTTGGCTGGAGACACGCTTAAACTGAAGGTTCAGTCAGAGGGTTCCAGGGGTGGCAGCTTGTCCCTGCATGGGTGGGCTCTGAACACGTGCAGTGCCGACACATCCGTTTCTTGTGGGCCTGGAAACCTGTTTCTCATTTGTGGCGCCTCAGATGCTGCAGTTGTGGGAAAAGAACAAAAATGCTTTTCCCTTGGAGTGGTTGTCAGGAAGGAGGTTGCAAAGATGGGAGGAATATACATGTCACGGTAATTGCTAAAAGCCCTGTCTTACAGGATTTAAGAGATTCCCTTCCTTTATTTTTTTTAATTTTTTATTCTCTGATTCCAAAGCATGCTTTATGCTTATGGTGATCATAAGTGATGTAAACAGATGAAAATGTGTATCAAAGCTAATCTACTTATAGCTGGAAATTTGTATATTCTTTCCCTTCTTTGTTCATTTGAATTTGTAATTGCATGCAGGGAAGGGATTTGATGAGGTTATTCAGCATTGTTACCTAATCCCTAGACAAAATTAATAACAATGTCACGTTTGCACCTGAATAGGTCTGACTAGTATTCCTGAATTGCTCTGTGTGTCCCCTGGACAGTACTGCAGCCAAGGCTAGTGTATCACTTAGGCAGATATGCCATATAGGTGACAACTCTAATAAAAACTAGAAAAACATTTTTAGATCCACAGTAAACCTGCATTCACTGCTATATGCTTATCATGAGTTTATTAATGTGCATGGCATACAGTCTCGTGGCTACGCTGAAATAGGAAGAAATGTTTCGGGGAAGTTTCATGTGCACTTCAGCCATCCTTAGAATGGGATTTCAAACTGAGTCACGAGACTAAAGGTGATTGAAAGGGTAGGGCACTAGCTTGACACTGAGTTGGGTTCCCTGCTCTCTCATAGACCTCTTCAGGCAAGTCACTTCATAGTCTCTCTCTCTCTCTCTCTGACTTAGTCCCCTTCAATAAAAAGGGAATAATAGTAGTTCACTCCCTTAGAGGCATTGCCAGAATAAGCACATTAAAGAGTAATAGTGCTGTTGACTATGAGGCCATGCAAACGTGTAAAACAGAAATTGCTGTAATTCAGTTTCTGTACTACAGTGTAAGAAACAAAGCCATGGACGCTAAGAGGAGTACACCTGGCTAGTGTTGTCATTTTCTTAAAAAAACCAAAGTACAAGCCCTGGTCTCCCCCCTCTCCC
>VYZM01020052.1:129138-172192 GCA_013398915.1 Dromas ardeola
CCGCCCCCCCATCTGGCTGTGGCCGTTTTTCCAATCTCTTCCTTAGAGGGATGTGCTTTTTGAGTGAAAGAACTGAACTAATAAACAATGAGGCAAATATCCATAGCCTACTCCATTTCTTCCGCAGCAGGCAGCAACCAGTGACTGATGATGCTGGCTTCAATCTTTCTTGCTCTAACTTCTGTTGAACAAGCGGATTTGTTAGAAAACTAGTGGCATTTAGCAGCCTGAGCTATTTGCTCGTGCTCTCCCAGCCACCGTATGTTTATATTGCAGGAAGGCCTACAATTCACACTGCAGTCTGATAACCGCCACACTGGCAAGAAAGTGCTAACAGAGCATCTGAGAGGTGAAGCAAGAAATTTGCTGTTTGAAGGCAGGTCTGCTTGCAGCTCAATTCATAATGTAAAGAGCAAACAGAGAAGTGTTTTGACAGATGCTCTTTTGTTCTTTGCAGTTATGCAAGCAGCTTGTTTGCTTCCATGATGGCACTAGCAGATGAGCTCTTTTATGTTTAGATCTCTTCAGGCTTTCCAGATGAGGTTTTAAAAGATGCTAAAATTCTTACCTGAGGTCTGATGGATTTTACATCTTTAAGGGGGTTGCATATTATGTGAGGGAGAAAAAGAAAACATGTTTACGGAGGAGAGTGGTCTGCTTCTTTTATCAGTTTCTGTATAAACAACCTAGAAGTCTTCTCTAATGTAGGTTATGTGAAGAGCGTGTAAGAAGGCCGTAGGGTTAAATTATTGATGAAAGAAGATACATTCATGATTTGAACCACTTGTTTGAACATTCCGATGTCGGCGCATGTACCTTATGCGAAAACATTATTTTGGACAGCATTGTCCATCTCCAGGCAGTGTCACAACTGATGCTTTGCACTAGAGCTGCCCATCATACTGTGCCTGCCTTTGTCAGGTGGTGCAGGCTTATTGCTGCTTACAGGCTGCAGCAAATTCTCAACTCTTCGTTTTATGTTTTCATTTCGCATGTAACTGTTATGTGCGAAACGGCAGTGTAATTTGTTTTCTTTCATAGCGCAAAAAACTCTTCTCAGATCTGAAATGGTTGTCTTAAGGGTGTCTGGATTTAAATATTTCTTTATGGAAGGGGGACAGAGGTTATAGTTATCTGGCCTTATTTCCCTGGAACAGGGTAGGGCACCATCTGCCACATATGGAAAGGGGGGGGGGAAGTTTTATTTTATATCTCTATTTATTTATATCTCTGGAGATTTTCAAGACCCACCTGGATGCAGTCCTGAGTAATGTGCTCTAGGCAATCCTGCTTTAGCAGGGGAGTTGGACTAGATGATCTCTAGAGGTCCCTTCCAACTCTGAAGATTCCGTGATTCCGTGATTTGTGGAATTGCAATTCTGGACTCGCCTCCGTGGACAAGCTTCAGTTTGACTGCAGAGAGAAGCTGCCTTTACTGTTAGCAAGATGATGCAGAATGATGGCAGAAAGCATTGTATGGGCAGGTGTTTCTAAAAGGCTGGTGTGATTTCTTGTCTGGTCACAGCAGTGGCCTTGGAACAGGTCTTCCAGCTATCACAATAGGGTTTTGTCTGTGAATTCTGAATTTTTCTAGAAACGACTTGAGGGACAGACAGGATCAATGCCAGAATGACTGATGGGTTTCTGTGGCTGTCCTGGAGGACTCTAGATCACTAATTCATTCTCTAATATTTGTGCAAGAGTCTAAATGGAAGCACAGCAAGTTGCACTTGCTGGACTTATCCAGCAGCCCACCTGCCCTAAATTCTGCAACAGAGATGCTGAGCTAGCTGAAAATCCCCTAGCAGTTCTACAAGTGAAGATCCTGTCCCTTGTTCAGTGACTCCTTTCTGCTTACCTCTGAGCGTAATCAAACAGTTGAGAAACTATTTAAGGATTTAAAAGAAATAGCTTAATTCCAAAATCAGTCGTGTCCCTTCTTAGTAAAACTTAGGTATATGTGATCTTTCATGACCAGAAAAGCTCTGGTGTGGACCAGAGCACCTTTAAGGATATCTCAGCTACTTATATTAAGTTCCCAGTGGTGCCTTCTCTCTCTCTCTCTCTCTTCTACTGTTCAGGTTTCCACCTTCCTCTTTTCTCTCGAAGGAGTCATCTCTCCCATCATCAAGGAAGAAAGTCCTTTGCTGGTTACATCCCAATCTTGAAAATAAAAGGAGCATGGTTAACTGATCATACAGCCGAAGAAATGTGACATCATTTGTGTCACTAGCTGCCATAGTTTCCTCCTTGTAGTCAGGAAATTAGTTCATGTCTCTTGACCTACAGAGATCCGTGTAGCGCACAGGAAGTATCTGAGGTTTATAGATCGGTCAGAATTGGTGCTTGTTCACATACTCATATTGGCATTAATTGTTACTCTCTCAGGTACCCAGAAAGTATGCTAGAGTGCTTGCACTAGTAACAGCTGTATCGGGAGGAAAAAAAGTAATCTGATTAAAACCAAGGCTGTTCTTGGCAACGGTCTAAAGAATATAGTATGAATGCACTGCTCTAAACAGTGGTGCAAAACTATCTACTGTGGCTCTCACTGCCAGAGGAAAACTCCAGAGCTATCTCAGATGTTTAACTAGGCTTCAGTAATGAAGTGATAACAGCATAAATTTCCCTGATGAATGGAGGCCCACATATAGCAGCATGAAGCCATATGTGAGCCGCTTCTTCACGTATGGGCAGGACTGTGGAAGTGGAAGTAGGCATCTGTTTCCAGTAGATGACCTGTTTATATGTTTAAAAAGGCATCCTTGTTAGTCTGTCTTTCCTGAATAGTGGAGAGAGGCTGCAAAAATTTACAAGAGACCCTTACTATCTAGAGGGTAGTGGTCCCTAGGGACATATCTGTCAGCACAATGAATGCCCTTCAAATGCAAAATTGGTAGTCTCATGGGAAAGTACTGATGCATATCACCAGTCTGGAGTGAAGGGAGGTCCTCAGAGCGCACTAGTTCCTCCTGCAGGGCAGTCTGGGGCAGCTGATGCCCATGGTGACTTTTCAGTTGTGTGTTTCATCATTGTGTGGTGGGGGCAGATATTTCCAGTCTCTTTGAAGAAGCAGTCAGACTTCTAAACTGCAGTGTCACTTATGGGATAAACCTTTATGTGCACACTTAGCCTTACTCTTGTAAAAGGTCTTGGAAGGAGGCGGTCTTAAGTCTTCTTGATATGATTGATTTTATTTGCTCAAGCTTGGCACCTAGCTTTTTTTGCAGGTTTAGTGTTTCAGAGTGGACCTGTTTGCTCTTAAAAGTGGAAAAAATTACCAGGACTCTCATTTGGAGAGAGGCCAGAGCACTAACTCCAGGCTGACTGATGCATCTTCTGACAATACAGTTGCGCTTCCCTCAATATAAATATAGTATCAAAGTGGGACTTCAGTCTAGTGTGCTTCTAGCTATCATGGGTTGACTCTTCATGGGCCAGCTGGGCCGTGTTCTCTCGCTCATCAGTGAAGCTGGCTTTCTTGGTCTATGACCACAGTGAAGTGACCAAGGGCATATCTGAATCCTTATGATAGAACCTGCTTATGCTAGTTTTCTTAATTGGGATTAGGTACTCCTAATGGCATACAATAGATTCTTTTTGAGGACTTCAGTAAATCTCTGCAAAATTTTGGAAGTTCAGGTTGGACACCTCTTGTCATACCTGAGGGATAATGTGCCTTAGTTTCCACCTACAAAACACAGCTGTTCAGGTAGATTCCTCAGTATGTTGTGGCTCTGATGGAGGATGAGTTTGCGTACATAATCCTATCCAAAGGCTTTCCAAATAGAGCTCTAAGTTAAAGAGAAGTTCTGAAACACCAAAAGGAGCATCTTCTACAGCTTCTAGATTGCACTTGATCAGAGCTCAAGAAGGCCTTTTACATCCTCAGAGAGAGGTGTTTTTGAAAGTTTTACTTTTAACATTTGGCTTCTAAGTGAGCTGGCAACCGCCTTTGAATTGAGCGTGGAATGAACATGTGGAGAGTCATTTGAAGGACTAGAAATCACTTACCTAACAGTACTTGAAGCCATTTGGTGTTACAGTATCCATGTATTTATTCAGTAACTCATCCTCCATTCGCACCTCCTTGGAGCTCAATTTTTTAGGGTTTGCATGAGTAAAAGAAAGCAGAGACATGGAAGCTGTAATACCAATGCAAAAAGTGCTGGCTTGCAGTTATGCCTTGTTGATTCTGCTGAGCAAAAGTCCTTCAGGCTCAAGCCTGGTTAGGCAACAAACCTCAAAGGCTCCAGTTATAATAAGAAATTTGCTTCTGTCATGTAAATTGGAAAAAACGCAGCAAAAAGCTAGCTCTGTTTTTTGTATGAGAGATTTAATTAAGATTATCATGGTTCAGTCCTTCCTGGAACAGAAGTCCAATATTTGAAATTAATAACCTACAGTTTACCATCATTACTAAAACTGAAGAACCTTTGTTGGAAGTTGTATGGCAGGGCACAAATTCATCTGGAAAATAAAATGTCTAACCATAGGTAGTGAAATGATACTTAGGAATGATGTATACAAATATTCTAGCAGTTGAGACTTCAGGCAATCCTCAAGGAATTCTAAGAAATTTTGGTAACACTTTGGTGAAGTATTCTTTTTCCTTGAGTAACACTTTTCCAAACTCATTTCAGCTTGAAAATTGCATTGAGAAACTTGTTGAAAGTGAGATATCATCTGATTTATTATGTAAGTGCTACAGAACTTTTAAGGAATCAGTTTTTCTTCTCAGGAGCTGGATACTTCAGAAGAGAAGAAGAGTGTGCTGATAGCAGCTCCAGGACCTACATCTGCAAAAAGTGTCGTGGAATTTGCCGATTCTTCACCAGTTCCGAAAAGAGTCCGGGAGGATAACAGCCTCGTGCCTCTTATCATTCCTGTTTCTGTGCCAGTGAGAAAAATTGACTTGCAGAGCCTTGGAAAGGAAAAGTCGGAGGATGGAAAGCTCCAGAGAGGCCAAACAAACGATCGAGCTTCTTGTGAACGCAAGCCTTCTGTGATAGTCACTCGGAGGCGATCTAACCGTAATACTAACATGGAAACCTCAAATCAGGTATGGATAAACTAAGAAACCAAAGTTGAGCCAAATCTATTAGATTTAATTACGTAGTTTTCCTCCATAAGCTTTTCTATTCAAGTAGTTTGATCTCAAGACTTGAACTTGGAATGGATGTAGTCTGGGGACTGTGGTTTGTTGTTTTTCATGATAATATTGTGGTATATTTGGGCATTGCTGGCTTTTCAGGACCTACAGCTAATGCTAGTACAGCCAAGCAATTCCCCACTACTAAACAGCAAATAAAGCCAGATGGTCAATAACAGTAGAATAAACAGTCTGTCTGAGTAAAGAGTGCTTTCTCCATGCACACATAGATAATAATAGAGCAGTGCACATATCTCTGTATATGAATAAAACCCAAAGTGAAGATTTATTCTCGTGGAATTGAAATCTCTTACTTAGGTTCTGAAGCTCAGTACTTGAGTGTTCCCTTTCAGTGTGGTGCTGTTAAGTGGGTTTTTGGTTCTGGGGGCTTTTTTTGTCTCTTCTGTTCAGAAGTACAATAGAATGTTCAGATACCAGAGAAATGGCAGACATCTAAGGAGGTTTCTCTGCATTTAACTGCTTGACCATCTAATACAACCATTGTTATATTATCTGCTCATACCGCTATTTAGTGTCACCCTGTATCTGTACCAGGATTCTACTATACTTTTATGTCCTCTTTCAAAGCTACCACGAGGTCGTTATCTTTCTAACCAAAGGCTGGAACACACATATGTCTAGTTCTTGTAAAAATATGACTTTATAAGCACTCAGAGCTAGTGTTGCTACCTAATAGTTCCTGTGTCTATTTAGTTCCCTCCTCCCTCCTTCCCTTTGTGCTAATTGTTGAGACATCCTCCAACTGCCCTAGCCAGCTTTTGAGCTGCCATGAAAGAATGTTGTCATCTCACTGAAGTCTTTCAAGTGACCTGAGGTTTTAAAATGAAATTTAGTATGTAATTTTTTTTCTAATAGCATGAAGATGCTGTTCCAAAGGATGAAGCGGAGGGCTTTGCCCGGAAACCAAAGCAGCGGCCCAGACCTGAGCCACTCTTCATACCACCAAAAGCTGGCACCTTTATTGCACCACCTGTTTATTCTAACATTACTCCGTATCAGAGCCACTTACGGTCACCTGTCCGTCTGGCAGATCATCCTTCAGATAGGAACTTTGAGCTACCTCCTTACACTCCTCCGCCAATTCTTAGTCCAGTGAGAGAAGGATCTGGGCTATATTTTAATGCGATCCTCTCTTCAAGTGGTCATTCGGTTCCACCTCCAATGACTCCTAAAAGTGCTCACAGAACTTTGCTTCGATCAAGTAAGTTCCACTTTATCCTTCCTTTCTTGGCTAATTTATGATTAGGAACTATGGAGTAATAGGAGGAAGATCGTGACTTCAGGAGGTGTGGTTATGTGGAACTGGGACTTTGCGATATTCTGGGGAACTAGGATGGAGGAAATGCAATGTTGCTTCCATCTGGGCTTGCATGTTAAGATGCGTTCCCAAGTAGTCTGCAACACCCCCTACTGACGTTTTTAGGAATGGAAAAGTCAGTTCCTTCTCTGTAATAGATATTGTCATTATCTTGAACTGAAGGCACAGTAAGTAGCTATTATTAAGATGTAGATGGTGACGGGAAGGTAAGTTATTGGTCATCTTAAACTCCTTTCGGGTATGGGTACCTTTTTTGAGACATGGATAGCTCTGATAGATTTACACGTGGTGTGAAGAGTATGTCTCAAATGCGAAGACGCGCTGCCTGAGCAGTTCTTCCTTTTCCTTGCAGATAGTTCAGAAGTTACCCCTCCTGTTCTTACGGTGGTGGGGGAAGCCACCCCGGTCAGCATTGAACCGTAAGTACCCAGTAGATTCTTAGCCTGGTAGTAAATGTGCTGCTTTTCTTCCTCCTAAACCTTCAAGCTGCTCCCTCTACAGTTGATGTATCTCTTAGAAGCATTAAAGCTATTCCTATTAGTGACGCAAAATATAAATTGTCTTTATTAGAAATTACTCCATACGATAAAAAATGTTTGTTTGGGCAAACGCATGTTGTAATTCTGGCAATGTTAGCTGCCTTCTGTTACTGCTCATCTGTTGGTTAACTAAAGGTGAATCTGACCTGTTTTGTTGTGTACAGACACTTCTTTGTGTGCTGTATGTTGTTTTAGGGTGGTGAAATAATGCTCCTTTAGAGGAAGGCCAAAACGTAGTATGGAAAAATGGAGTTAGCTCTCGCATGGACCGGTCAGATTGCAGGTTATCTGTGCGGTGCGTATCAGCTGCAGCACAACTGTGAACACAACTTTGCCCCCTCTTGGGCTCACTCCGTCTGAAAGCACTGCAGCCAGTTACATACAGTGCGTGTGGCCTGAGTTAATAAGCCTTGTTAGTCTTTTTAACTGGCTGTGTGCTGGGAAAGCTCAGACGCGTGGACCCACCAGCCCGAGGGAAGGCAGTTTGGAAGTTATGATCTTAGGCTTGGCGCCAGCCCTGCTAAAGCTGAGCAGAGTAGCAAAAAAAAAGCAAATGTCTCTGCACAGCCCATGCAAACCCTCTGGGAGTGTTACCAGCTCGAGTTCCGTGCTGCACAACTACAGCAAGGTAATTCCAATTCATTATTATACCTAGGTTAATAAACTCTTGCGAAATCTAAACATGGAGATGCATGGCATGGAAACACCCATATGGCATAAAAACACCTCGGTGGCTCTGCGTTGCTGACTCTGCAGTCAGGAATCTCTGCTCTGACTCTGCAGCATATCCCATAACATTTGAGATATTTGACTCAAACTATCCCCAAATAAATACTAGGCTTCTTTTTACTTTTTTTCAAAAATGGCTTATATTTTAAAAATTGACTGGAGCATTTGCTGTTAATTTATTTTTTCATGCCCTTTTACCATTCTGCCTTCCTGTTTGAAGCTGATTTTTTTCTGCATTTTTGGCAGCGGGCTGTCCTGAGACAATCTTGCAATTGTGAATGAACTCAGATGATTCTTGTCACCTTTGCAAATCCCTTCCAGGCTGAGCCCATTCATGAAAATATGCACATTTGGTGGTGGTTTTTTTTTTTTTTAAATCTGTTTTGAAAATGGCTTAATTCATCTTTTTGTTGTTGGTTCATTTCACACCAAAGCAGGGGAACCTCTTCTTGAACAGGTATTTTTTGTTTCCCCCAGGTCTTAATCTTTGACCTCTCTGTGTTGTACATCACATGTGTTTTAAATTGCTGAAGTTAATGACATAAAGTTAGCTGCAATTTTAGTCGTGTGTGAAAATTTTCAAATTGCTGGAAATTTCAAACCATAGTAGCTTAGTAATGCAAGTTCATTTCCTGTTGCCAAAAGGGAGTTAACGTGCAAAGGGTTGTCTTGCTGTCATCTTAAGTCTTACTGAACAGATGTTTATGCAGGTACAGAGCTTTAACTTTTAACCAAGATAAATTATCAAGCTAGTATCACTCTGTGTTGTCGAAGTAATCAGTTTGCTGCTCTGAAGTTTTTTTGTGCAGCACTACTGTTGTCAGTTATGGAGACCTATCTTCTATCAAAAAATATGGCAGGAAGCACTTTTTTTTTTAAAGAAAAAAATGTTTAATTTGATTTGTAGTCTTGACTCTGTCAGAAGTTGACTATAACTTGTGATTACCCAATATTGTGTTCTTAATTGCTTGTGCTTTGCCAGACCTGCTGCTCATGCTTCTCAAAAGGTCACTTCATTGCAGAGATTTGGAATAGGAAATGTGATAACGAAGCTTAATGCTTCTATTTGTGAAGTAGTACAACAGGCAGCTGGTGTCACAGCTCTTTGTGTCCTCCTGGTTTTGCAGTTCAGTTGCTTCAAAGCCTTAAAGTCGCCCCTCAGCTGGCCAGCCTCAAGTATAGCCGTGATGCATCAGCTGTGAATTGCCTTCCCAATTCACAGCCTCAATTCTGGATGTTACCACACTCAGCTCTATACCTGGGTGTCCCAGGAGCACTGTCAGTGCTTACAGACGAGAGCTTTTGCTGTACTGAAGTCTAGGCTTCGTCACTAAGGGAATTGTGGAATAACGTAGCTTGAATGGGCCCCTGGAGGTCATCTGGTCCAAGCCCTTACTCAGAGAAGACCAAATTAGATCAGGTTACTCAGGTCAACCCTTGCACTGGAAATCTGGTGTTCTTTAGACATTGCAGGTACAAGGTCTAATTCTTAGGCTTTTCTACCCTAGAGATGCCATGTTCTAAGTTTAGTTTCAAGATAAAAAGTAACTTCTGATGGCTCTTCAAGCCCACGTTCTTTCCTTCCAGCTTTTCCAGTTTCCTCTTTCCCTCTCACAAGTGAGGCCAGAGGTGTCTGTGTCTTGAGACAGAAAATCTCACAAAATTCCCAGTGCAGTAACAGCCTCTCTGTCTGTTTCCAGTTGATAGGAAAGTCTCAGTTTCTGTCAGTCATCCCTTCTAGGGTGGATCAGAATTCATTACTCTTTCCTCCCCTGTGAAACTGCATGCTGTAACAGTGAGACTGCTCACCACGAGCAGAAGACTCCACATTAACATCGTTCTTCAGTCCATCACAGTGTGCTGAACGGAGGACTTATCAAGGTGTTTACTTTGCTTTGTGTTTTAGGAAGGTCTTTTTCTCAATCTTGTGTGAAATGCCTTGATCTTTATTTTTGGTCTGGATTGTGCTGTTTCTGTCCAAAATAATCAAGATGGGTGAAGGAAAAATAAAACACTACATAGTTTTCCAGTTTTAATAGACTTTTGTACCTATAAAACACTCACAACCAAACTTTGAGGTTTTCTTGGAGTTCTTCATTCTCCATGCAGGTTCCACTTTTAGTGTGCATTTGAAATTGAATTACTTTTGAGAAGCAGATCCTGAAACACAACCATGAGCATCAGTGATAGGACATTTTCAACTGCCTTAGTTCTACCCTGCCCACAGCCATGACATGAGATGTGTAATGTCCCTATCACTTTACCTTTGACAGGTATTGAAGATAGTGTTTTTGGGAAAATGGCAAATAGTATACGGCAGCCTGTCTAAAACTTGCCTGCTACGTGTGTCGTGCTGGATGTCATTTTTGTCATCATCTACTGGAAGTTGGCATCGATCAGATGCTGTACATCTATCAGATTCTGTTTGTCCAAGTAGGAATCCCACCCCATCAATGTTGAGCTGCTGCTGAATGGGTGGATGAAGTCAGAGGTGTCGTAGTTACCTTCTGCATCTCTTCGTTTATACACTCATGAACCATTCTCCTCAAGCATGAGGAAGTAGATCTGGAACTCCTATAGATGCAAAAGAAATAGTTTGTAAAATCTCTTTTTATGTGTGTTCAAAGTCAGCCATTTGTTTTGAATTGAGGCTTTTCCAACTCATGACATCTCATGATGCAGATGCTTACTGACAGTAGCAAAATAGGCAGGAAACAAGGTATGACGGTGTTTCCTTCTTCCCTTTCCATAACAGAAAATCAAACCTTCTTCCTTCCATTTGATACCACAGTCTTCTAGGACTTCAAAACATCCTATTGGAATATTTGCTGTTATCTCCCTGGGTTTTTGTATGGGTTATATGTGTTCCTTCAAGGCCTCCCCACGCCCTTTTTCAGACTCTGCTGTTCTGAAGTGACACATACACGTGTCTATTATGAAATGAAAAGGACCAGAAAAGTCTGGAGGCTGGCATTTCTCACATGTTTTTTTTACTGTTCCTTACTGTACTAGATCGTGCTTTTTTTCTCTGGTCATTGTGTTTCCACTCATGCTGGGGGCAAACCAAGCCAGGACTTGAGAATTATAGCAAACCTTGCTGTGGGCAGGGAATTTCACCTTTTCTCTAATGAAGTGACTCCAGAGTTTAATCATCTTGTGGGCACTGTCTTATCTATGCTCTCAAAAAAAGAGCTTACTTCTCCATCCTTTACTATTTCAGGAGCTACCACTATGGTGCTAGTTGACTGACACCTGAAAGAGGAACATTTTTCACTAAGCATAGTTATCTTATTTCAGAATAGGAGATTTTCATAATATTCAAAGTGGTCTGAGCAGCAGCTGTTCCCAAATATCTTGGGTTTTTTGGTATCTTGGTTTTCTGAAGGGTCTTTTTTTCTAGAGTAGCTTGCACATTTCTTTGGATCTCTCTTCTGGACCTCTGAATTGTGTACGTAGTTGCTATATTACTTAGAAAGTTGTCTTTGAACTTTATCCAAAATATTTTACACTGAGTTTGTGTGGCTGCTACTGTGTGTCCGTGCATTTTGCCACTGAACAAGAAATGTAGAGCAATGATAAAGGACACCCGTGCTCTCACTGCTTGCTTTGCGATTGGTGTAGATCTCCAGGCCTCCGAGTCTGGTAGAGCAGCCTTTCAATGGTGGTTCTTACCTATCTCTGTGCACAAAATCCTGTTTGCTAGTACAGAGTAGAAGCTCTGTGGATGGTCACTTGACTTAAGGCAAGTATGCGGATTGCACGTTGTGAAAAATCTGTCTGCTAATTGAGAATCTAAAAGTATGGGATTGTTGCTCAAAGAACGGGATTTGGTTTTGATACAGAGTGAGGAATACAGCTGTCATTGTTTCAGTTGCTTAAAAATGGTTTCTAGAAGATACTAGCTTGTGTCAAGAACATAAAGCACCAGTCTTTGAGATTGATCCTGCTTTGAATGTGGAGTTGGACCAGATAGTTTCCAGAAGTCCTTTTCAACCTAAATGATGCTGTGATTCTGTAGTTATGGCTGGCAAAACGTTAATACTAAAAAAGGCTCACCTAACTTACGCATGAGGAGCAAGAGTGCAACAAGAGAAGTCCATGTGACAGCCTCTCAAAAAGTGATGATTACTGAAAGTTAACAACTGTTCTTTGAGCAGTTATTAGGAGATCCAAATTTAAATATAATTTCAACCATTGTCGATAAGACAATGGAAACTGGTAATGGATGTAAAATCTCTCACCTTTTGAGTCATACTTGTTAAGGTAACCTCCAGCAGCTGAAAGTTGTTCATGTTACGTGCAAGAGCAGTTATATGCATTTCAGTTTCTTCATAATTAGTGCTTCTAGCAGAGATGGAGATTTTCTGGATATTGGAAAGGGGGCTTGATGGTTACTTGTTACCTTTTCTGCAGGCGAATAAATGTAGGAACTCGCTTTCAAGCAGAAATCCCATCGCTCCAAGACAGATCTCTGGCAGCAGTTGATGAACATAAAGCAGAGCTGGTGTGGCAGCCGTGGGGCGACCTGGAAACCAACAAAGTCACCCAAGAGAATGGTAGGAACGTGGAAGGCTGGTAAATAGGACTGAACTGTCACAGGAGTTGTAGGGGTAACCACATATCTACCGTAGGCATAACTTAAAATGTCTCAGAGCTGCCAGTCAAGTGCCATGTTTGAGTGATCTTGAGAACACCAAGGAGAGAGATTGATGGGATGTTTTTTTTTAATTGAGCTAAAATGGGACCATTTGTACTGTTTAGGCAAAGAGCAGCCTTTTGCTCAGTGAAGCTTCCTTGTTTTTGTTAATATCTGAACACCACGTGCACTCAACTTCTGTATTTTCAAGGGATGTTCCAGACATAATAGTATTTTTTGAAAAATCAAGTTGTAGGCTGAAGTCAGGATGAGGAAGCAGGAGTCGTGGCAGCCACTGGCAGACGTGGGGAGCTGTCTGCTGTTGGTGCACATGGGCTGTGGCATGTATAAATCCTGAAGGGAAGAGGAAGTGGGTAGGCTTGGGAGAAATCTTTCTGATGAGAGAGAAGAAAGGGTATTGCGAAATGGAAATTCACAACGTAAGGTGGAATTCAGGAAATATCGGAGGTGAATGGAGATGGGGGAGGAGATTTGCAAGAAACTCCGCGTGTAAGCTGTGCTGCATGCAGAGTAGTGCTGCATGACCTTGCGATCTAGTGAGTTCTCGTGTCCAAATTTGACCCAGATAAATTTGCAAGGACATTCAAGTTCTTTAAGAGTTTTACTTTGTTATGTCTAACTCTGCTTCAAAAGAGCTAATTAATGATGCAAATCCTGTAAGAAACTCCATTTTAATCTTCTTATCTGAATTTTTCTGGTACTTCCGTGGAAATAGTGGAAAACCTGCTAGCTGCTGCCTGTTCAAGCATTTTTCCTGGGGCTGGAACCAACCAGGAGCTGGCGCTGCATTTCTTACATGAAGCAAAGGGAAGCATTCTGGTGAGTCTTCCCAGCTTTTCACCTTGATGCGGTCAAAGATGTTAATTGAAGGCCAGGTAACCTGTCACTTCATGAGAGGAGAGCCTTGCAAACTCCTTCCTGTGCATCTGGCTCTCACTGTTTAGTGTCCCTTGGATGTCCCTAAAGTTCTGCATGATGTACAGTACCACGTTTTCACTTGCTATCTTGCATATTTCCAACTTCAAAGTGTTCGGCTTTTTAACAAACAGAGTCTACCAGGGCGAGTGAGCTCTACTGCTAAATGAATCTTAAATGTTGTCTTCCTGGGAAGATTATCATGTTGGAAGGAAAAATAAGAGGCTGGTACTGAAACTGAGACAAAAAGTGCAGTGTCTTTCTCCTCTTAGTTTTGGCAGATCCATTTAACTTCCCTGTGGATGTCTATAGAACGGCTGTGCTACTAATTTTATATCAGTATTGTCAAACGTGATACATATTCATAAATGCCCTTTAACACCCCTGGGAGGTAATATTCAAGAGCCGAACGTAGCTTACGGCACAGGGTTGTCATGTTTTTATAGATCTATGATTGATTTAACCTGGCATAAATCATCCCTGTGGTCAGGAGTATCCCACACTTCTGCCTGGCTGCTCGTTTCCCATCCCCTGTACTGTGCCAGCACTGACACTTGAGGGGCTCTATTGACCTGCACTGGAGAAGGGAACAAATAAAAAGTAATTTTTGTGTGTGTGCGTTGGGTTTCTGCTAGGTAAGTTCCCAGAACCAGCCCACCATTGTGAATGCTGTTGCTGGCATTAGGGAGGAGCAGGGCTGCCCCAGAGCTCACTGTTAAGGTGGTCCGTGTATACTGCTGATGGAAGCAGGACTCCATTCTCTCCTTCCTGATAACTTTGAAAGCACTTCCAATTTAAATGCAAAGTAAAAAGCAGCTTGGGGGGGTCTTTTTTTTATTTTTTGGTGTGAAATCTTTGTCACACGAGTGCTCTGTTTTATTTTGAAATACTGCTTAGTTAAGTGAGATAAGATCACGATAACTCAGATGTTGAGGACAGACCTCATTTGGGGCAGGGTTTTTGGATGTGAGTTTGTAACTCAGGCCTTCAGTGAATGAGAGGAAACTGTTGCATGGTCTCAGTCTATGGAATGAACTCTCTCCCAGTACCGTGGTGGTTGCATTGGAAAGTGTCAATTCGCAGAAACATGAAGAGGTGCTGAGAGCTTACCACTTGCCTGTAGTACCCAACACTTAGTGGACAGTCAAGAATGTGACTTTTAAAGTTGTCCCAAATATTAAACTGTCCTAAACATTAAGCTGTGCTATGATTCTTTTCAGTTAGCTTGCCAGAAAGGAGAGGACTAACAATTGCCTGATCTTTGTTTTAAATACCTCAAACATTAAATTAATTATTTTATTTGTGCTTATCTTAGGGAGCTTTGACGAAACTGCTATTGAAGAGGCCAGTACGATCACCCACCCACCCTTTGGCAGATTATCACTACACAGGTTTGTTAGGCAGTACAGAGTTAATCTGGTTGTCTATCATAAAGGAATTTTTCTATCCTTTTCTGCTCTTTTGGGGAACACTGTAACATTACAGTAAAATTAAAAGACGACTCTTCTCTTTGGTAAATCAAATGATGGCTTGCCACAAATTTTGCCTGAGCAAATAATCACACTTATAGTGTAAAAAATGCTGCATCTCTCGGAACATGTGCATGCGTGTATTTCCATATGCGTGTGTTCTGATTTCCTCTTTGGGGAAAAGGGAATGTGATCCCTTGCACTAAGCCAGAGAGAATGCAGAAAGATAGCTGGTATGAACAAGAAAAGCTGTGGTAACCTCACAACCATAGCCTCTCTGGCATGAATTTCCAGGGTGGAGTTAAGGGGGGGGTCATGGGAAGAGTTTTCAAGCTTGCTGAAGAAAGCTCAGCCAACTATTGACGTCTGTCAATGTTTCTGCAAAATTTAAATGCCGTAACCTGCCTTTTGTAGTCTTGTACCTAATTAGAGAATAGTCAGCCGTGTGACACTAATTTCAGTGATCTAGAGTGACCCCAGACACCTGAAAGACCTGATGTAAGGTGGTAGAGAGACATCTAATAGCTGGCGCCACAAAGCATAGAAATTACATTTCTTCATTATTACACAGTCCTACTATAATGGTCGGGAAATATTACTTGAGTAATATCTGCAAGGCAGGAGGAGTTTCCAAAATGTGTTTATTATTAGAGGCAAGGGTGCTAGGATAGTAGGAATATTTGAGATGTACAAAATCTTGAGGTACAGTGGATTGCTGCTGAGAGAGAAGATCCTGTTCTCCTGCCCGACCATTTCCCTTGTGTAAAATCTAATGACTGGGCCACCACAAAGTGTGCCTTTTGGAAAACATCTTAGTTCATCTAAGGGGCTGTGTTTTGCATGCTGAACTGAGTTAACCTGTGGTGCTGAGTACTAGATGTAAGACAAAGGAAGTGATGAGCGGAGGGCTGAAGTGGAGCAGTAGGGGAGGGGTTAAGAGCAGCCTGCAGTTATGCTGGATTAGGTGTGGTGTGAGACTGCACCCCTGCATGTCTGCCTTAAGGCGGACATAGAGAAAAAGGATGTCGAAGAGTAAACATTTGAAATTGCAACTTTTTTTATCTACAGGATCAGACAAGTGGAAAGTTGCTGAAAAAAAACTTTTCAACAAAGGCATTGCAATCTACAAGAAAGACTTTTTCTTGGTCCAAAAGCTTGTAAGTTAATTTTTTTTTTTTTTTTTTTTTAATGATAGCAATGATACATTCTTACATGTTTGTGGAGCATTAAATACAGGGAGTTCGATAAGCATTAAGTCCTGCACTCAAAAGATTTCAGAGAAATTTTATCATTCAGCACAGCATAAAATCTCACTAGATAGCTAGAACAATAGTGTTTGTTTTGCTGTTGTTGTTAACTTAACCCTCATACTTAACTGCATTACTTCCATTAGTCCACACTGCAGATATCACTTCTACAGGGCGTATTTATAGAGTGCTGGTAATGTTCCAGTACGGCTTAAATGGCTTGCTTACAAAACTAAATAGAAACACACCCTTGCTACTGATGAAAAGAACTAAAGAAGGATATGTGAATGATGCGTCCTTTAGGATCGATCTTTCCAGTTTTCTGTGACCATGATAGTAAAAATGATCATGTAAGACACTTCAGGGTGGGGGAACTCACTGAAGGGGAACGCAAAATCAGGAGCTGTATTACGTATTTCCTCTGAATAAAGACCCAAAAGGCATTTAAGTTTCAAAAGCCTAGAAGCTAAGAATATATTCTGAAAGACTATGTAGACGGTCACAAGTCTGTACTGATAACTGTTTACCACCACATGTGTATGAAATGCATGTGGCCAAAATGGGAAAGTGCCGCAAACCTTCCTTTCCATTTTTGGATCGGTATTCTGCTCTGGTGCTGCTGGAAAATAAAGCTCCTCCATAAAACTGAAAGGCTGCTCTCAAGCCTGACGGCTCAATTGGAATGTTTCGGGGGCTGAGAGGGGTGCATTAAGCTTACAAAGTGCCAGGTTCTGTCACCTTTACATTGACCAGTTTTTCTTTGGAAAGTTGGTCCTGCGGTTCTTGGTGAATGACAGTGGTAATAGGGGATGGGCTGTGTGCCGGGGCATGCAGGCGAATGACACAGAAAAGAAGGCTTTAACAGCAGTTGTGGTGGAATGGAGACTACTGAGGAAAGAAAAATACAAAGTGTATTTATTGCACTTTTAGTAATTACTTATAAGCCTCCTTAAAATATGTAATCCATTGGACTTTTGTGCTTTTTAAACACCAGATAAAAACCAAAACAGTGGCTCAGTGTGTGGAATTCTACTACACATACAAGAAACAGGTGAAAATTGGTCGCAATGGGACCTTAATCTTTGGGGACATTGATGTTGCTAATGAGAAATCTATGAAAGATGAAGCTGAAGTTGACATCAAGGTAATTTCCTAAATTTCTCTCACCTCTTTTGCGCTGTGGTCTGAAGTCTGATTTTGTGTGTTGTTTCAATTGCTGGTAAAGTCAAAAGCAGAAACGGTCTGGTCAGTGTGGAGGAGTCCACACTCACAAGCTTGTGTCCTGTGTCACATAATGACATTTAATTACAGACACCAAAATTAACAGTTCCTTTGTCTTCTTATGAAGAGTTCCCATAGGTTTGCACGTGTTCTTCCTCCCAGAAGGGACATTTACAGTGAAGAACAGGGGCACGAGGAGGAGGAGGAGGAAGAAGAGGAGGAAGAGGAGGAGGCAGAGGAAGGGTCGGATAACAGAAAGAGCATAGGTCCTTTCAAAGACGAAGAGACACTACAAGATGGTGTAATAGTAAGTGCTGCATTGTGCGTGTTGTGCTTTCTGTGCCACCTTCACTCTGCAACTAGTTTAGAAAATACCAGGTGGACAGCGCAGCTGCAGATGTGACACCTCCAGCTTCTCCCAGAGCAAGAGACTGGGCCTGAGGTGGCGTAGAGTATTAGTAGCAACCAGACTGTGTGCTGTGGTGGGAGAACTGGGATGAGTAAGGGGAGGGGAGAAAGACCCAATATATTTCTTTGTGGTTGGTGCACACATAGGACCATGATGAGAAATATCCTGAAAATATCCTGAAGCCTTTTTTATTAAGTAAAACCTTGGTCTGGAGTAAATGAAGCGCAGCCATTGTCTTCCTTCTGATGGTGGGTTTAAGTTTCAGTTTGCCTTAACTGTTCCCCTCTCTCCAAAGGCAAATGATGCCAATATGAGGAGCCAAGAGGCAACTGTCACAAGCAGAATCGGAAGGAAACCAAGGGAGACAACAGTGAAGCCTCGAAAGCCCATTACTACTCCAGTGCAGAGGAGGAGGCGGAAACAGAAGATAAAATCAGATGCTACCAGTAAAACTCAGAACACAGAAAACACATTTCCATGTAAAAAATGTGGCAGGTAAGAGCAACTCTGCCTCCAGCAATAGTCACAAAATTGCAATAGGGCATATCCTGTGGAAGATTATTCTCAAATGAGCTTTCCTTCTGTCTATTTAGGCCAGAGACACTGGCAGTAATTTTAATGAATTATTGCCTCACAGATGAGGGATTTTTATCTATATTGATACTAAGATACTACTACTTGGATAATTACCTGCTACTGACTGTTTTTCCTCAAATGGGATGAGACAACATCCGCATTTCAACTGCGTGCGGTATTTGGTGTTAAGCTGCACTTTCAAACGGCTGCTGTATTGCCCTCATTTTTGCCATTACAAAAATGCCTATGTTTTTGTAACGAGTAATTTCTATATATTTGCTAGATCACATATTAAGAACATGGTGTAGACTTATGAACAGCGGTGTAGAAATACAAGACACTACCATTGTTACAGCAGCAGGTATTAGGCCAGTGGGTACACAGTTCAGCTGGTTAAACTGCCACCCATCTTTTGTGTCTGTAAAATACACTTGTCTTTCCTTACATGGCTTCAGTAGTTTTTTTAGGTTTGTTGCCAACAGATTCATAAATGTCAAGAAAATTCAGTTCTCTACATAAATTTCTTACTCTTAAAAACTATTAGAGAATCTTGTAATACCAGCTAGGGGATGGCAAGAAAATGCAGTCTCTGTGTAGTTACATCACCGGGGTGTTGACAGATTCCTGCTGTGGCTGGGATTTGGCTGGTCCTGCCAAGGTACCCTGGCTCTGTGCCCTCGGGGAGCGTGTGGCATTGGAAAGGGCAGGGCTGTGAGAAGTGGAGCAGTTAGGATTTGGTCCTTGGCCACTGACAAAGGAGAAGCAGGCAAGTATTCCTAACGGTGTCTGAACTTGCCTTGTGACGTTTGGTGCCAAATCCGAATGGTTAGTGGCGAAAGGTGGAGGGATAGAGCATAGAAGTGCAAAGTTGGGAGGAAAAAGCTCAAGTGTTTCTAGCTGCGTGGACGAGGGTCAGGAGTGGCACTTGGCCATTGTTCACTTCCGTGTTTATTGTATATTTTTGCAGCATAGAGGGAGTACCTAAAAACCAGGTCCCTGCTGTGTTAAGCAGCATACGCATATTTCAGATACCAGTGCTGCCCCTCTGAATTTAGAAAATTTGAGCTGAATGCGAGATAAGAGGAAATGGCCATATTAAGAAATGAAGGGTGCTCAGGATCTCGCTCTGCCCAGTGCTGGCACATGCAGGGTCAGAAGTGGTGTTTTCTGTAGATGCTCTATTGCAACGCCAACGTAAGTTCCTGTGCCGAAGCCCACAAATTTGAGGTTGGAGCAGCAGAAATTCTTTGGGAGAATTAATGAAGGAGGCTGTAGGAGAGACCAATACTAATGTCCATGTGTGCTTCCTCAGGGTGTTCTACAAGGTGAAGAGCCGCAGCGCTCACATGAAGAGCCACGCGGAGCAGGAAAAGAAGGCAGCTGCACTGAAGCAGCAGGAGAGAGAGGCAGCAGCAGCGGTGGCGGCGGCGGCAGCAGCCCACAGCCAGGCCCAGCAGGATGAGAGCAGTGAGAGCGGGAGCAGCAGCAGTGGAAGCAGCAGTGTGAGCTCGGATGAAGATGGAGAAATATAGCAGCAGATCAGACGTGGAGGGAGTAGCAAGGCTGGACCCAACTTCCCTCTTGGTGGTCTCGCTATTTTTTGCTTGCACTTTTCTTGCCTGAACCATCAGGTCTCAGTTTCAGTGCTGCCATTTCCTCATGCCACGTGTTCCACTTCACCTTGCCAGTACTGACCAAGCCGGAGTGGTAGATGAAAAGATTTGTTTCAACTTGGATTTTTTAAAAAAAACAAACAAACAAACAAATAAGATTTCTATTCTATTTATGATATCTGAGGTACATAATACAGAAAAATGTCACCTGCAGTGGAAGTAAGTTCTCTCTCAGGTCAGTCAGACCTTTCTTTTTGTGTTTGTCAGGAATCATGATAACAGGACTCCTGGATATAAAGGTTTCCGGACCGGAGCAAGAAAATGATGCTCTGCTCTGAGCTAAGTGTATCCAGTTACTGTGACACTGGTGACTTCTAGATGTTTCCTTTCTCAGCAAGTTCTCCTTCCTATTATGCTTTCCTGCCTTTCTTTCTGAGCATTTATTCAGGCAGCCAACGAGTTTTGTGGAAAGGTGGTGTGCGCTTTTCGCCTCTGCTTCACAAAAATGAAAACTGGGATGAGCAAGGCACTTCTTCCTTTGGAGGGGAAATACTATTTTTCAAAAGGAAGCCTGAGGTTGTTTCTCTTATGCCATTAAGAATGCAGCAACAGATACAAAAAGATCCTGAGGGATTAGAGTAGCCACAGGCCTTGCAGGTTGTCTCATCTTGGAAAACAAAATAGTCTGCCTTTGATTAACTTAATGGAAAATAGTCTGGGCTTCACAAGTGCAATTTGAAATGAAAACTGCTGGTTTTGACTCTGCATAAATGGGAGCAAGTTTGTTTAGTGAAAATGAACCAAGACCTTCTTGTGCGCTGGATTGTGTGCACCTCGGAGGTGGGAGGAACAGACTCTCATCTCCAGCAGTGATCCCTCTGTGAATGGCTTTTACCTCTCAACACATCTGTTTCTTTCTTGTGGCAGCCCTCGTTTATTCCTTGAAATTGCCATCATCAAGAGCTTGTATGGTGGGGCCCTAGTTTCCCAAATACTTCCCGTCAGACAGTCTGTAGGTGCAGGAGGAGCTTGTCACTTGTTTCCACGCTGGTGGCTGGACAGCCCTGCCTGCTGGCTTGTCCCGCTGTGAGCCTTGCTCTGTGCGGAGGGGCTGACTCTTCCTTCAGAACTGACACATGCTAATAGCCCAAAAAGCCTAGCCACCAAAGGCCTGCTGGTGAAAGAGAGTTAAGAAGTAGTAAAGTGGTCCAGGTAACACAGGTGTTAGATTTGCGTGGGATTATTCTGTACATCCTTATAGCCCACACTTAACCATTATTTCATAAAGATGTAAAGAATTGGATGACTTCCTCGTGCTTTACAGCCGGTCGGTCCCAGCCCCGTACCCTGGCCGCTCAGCTCCCTCCCTCCAGCCAGTGCTTGAGGCCGCGCTGATCCCCCAGCGCCCGGGTGCCAGCAGCGTGCGGGATCGTCTGTGTCCCACGCCAGTGGTGCCATACCGAAGGAGCCCATCGCTCCTGCATTCCCAGGCTGGGATCCTAGCGGGGTTGCTGTATGTGAACTACAGAATGTTCCTGACTGGCTGGGTAGGATTTTTTTTTTTTTTTAAATCTTGGCCCTTCAAGCTGCTAGGTAAGTTCCAGGTTAACTATGGAAAGTGGCTCTAACTCCAGCGTGCCATCTAGCAATCTTTTCCTGCCCTGTGGTTTTATGGAACCATGATTACTTCACTTTCTGGGTCTGGGTGGCCGTCTGTTGTACCAGGTTGGCTTTGACATATATATGCCTTTGGATAGAATCCTTTTTCTTAACAGCAGAAACAGTTACTACTCTTACAGAGTAAGTAGGAGTATCATTAAGGACTGCACTTTTTTCAATGTTGATACCTTTGCCTTTAAGCGTTCAGTTTTCTGCCAAGGTTGTATTTTTCATTCCTAACGAAATTAGGATTCCTTCCAGCGTTTGGATGACTGTTCCACATCCCTACGTGCACGGGTGTTGTTGACTAACTAGGCTGTGGAAGCAGATGGTGTGTCACGAACTGTTAAAATCATTCAAAAACTGCAAAGAACTAAAAGCTATTCATCTCGTAAAAGAAGCTTAAGTAACCCAGTCTTCCTATTGAGAGTTTCAATGTTGATGGTTATCTTTTTCCTTTTGTAAATTGGAGAAAATGCTTTTTTACCATTATCCTAGGGCCCTCAAGAGAACAGAAGCTTTAGCACACTGTGCCAGGACAGACAGTAGGTGAAGCAGCTGGGACCTCATGGTCCACCTGTAGTACTGGGATTAATTCCGGTAAAAAGCAATGATGTAATTAAGCTTAAAGTTCTGAAGTGTGTTTCTGGGAAGTTGCCAATAGTTTCCAGATCTTGAGAACTGCAGGGCAACAGTTCAGGAACAAGCAGGGCTTGTGAGTATATCTGAAAAGGATTTAAAGTAATGTCGATGTTGTTACACTGCTGTGATGAATGTATTCGTCCAGAACACCAGTGTCACAGCAGTAGAACGCTTCCTTAGACTGAGAAGGCCTAGAAACACATAACAAAGACATGGAGATGGAGGTGGAACTGGCACACATTGAGAAATGTGGCAAAAATGAAGATTTCTGTCTAGCTCCAGCTCTTGTTTCTGACAGCGATCAGGAGCAGATGCTTAGGAAGAAGCAAGGGATGGCATGGACTAGCGGGTACAGTTCCAGCTAGAAAATAGGATGCTACACTAGAACTTGCATGTCTTCTCCAATAAGGCAAATCTGCAGAGAGGTTTGTACTGAAATGTACTGTTCTCCTTATGGGCCGAAAATCAGGACATCTCTTCTGCTCTATGTGTCACCTGCATTTAGTATTTTTAGTGTCTGGAAGTGTGCCTGGGTGATAATGAGTAAACATTTAGTCACGGCCCTCGGGACTTTCCAAGCTTGAAGTAGTTTTAGGTACCGCATAGCAAATTATGGTGACAAACAACTGATTGGATGAAATGAAGTACAAGCAAATCATGGGATTACTTTAACTACTGATTTAATCTTCTTTCAGATATGATGATGCTTGAACGGAAGCATTATTATAGTCTTCCAAAGACCAGATCTTTCACTGATTCTCCCTATTTTAGGAGACTGATATAAGAGTAATTTTTCCTCTTATCAAGGATAAGCCATTGAGGTGCTGACAAGAAGAAATCAGAGATTTTCTTTAATTGCACAAAACTGGTGTGTGTATGACACGCTGAATCCAGTACTAGTTGTTTCTCTCCAACACCCCGCTGCAGTAGAAGTAGAAGAGAACAGGAAGGTTTGGTATAGTGAGGTCTGTCACTGGAAGAAAATCAGAAAAGGGCTTTTTCTGAGGATAACCTCTAAGAGCTGTGGGTTAGCATGGATGACCAAAATCAGGTAAATGTTCCAAGTAAGGGGCATCAAATGGAAATGTTTCTGAACATGTTTACATATTGCTAGTAGCCACCAGAAGACCTCTTTTCTGTCATGGTAATCAGCAAAAATGCTCCTTTGAGTGCCTTGTTTAAAAGCAAAGGAGGAAAAAAAAACCCCAAACCTGCTGCCACTTCTTACAGTAGCAGTTAGGAATTGATCCTACATCTGAATTGCATCCTGCCTACTAGCAAAAGTTGGCAGAGAATTGCTATGGACAAAGCATTTGAACTGAATTCGTCTAATCTGATATGAATTCTTTTACTCTTCTTAGTGGGCAAAAAAATTACTTGAGTGGCTCTTTACTGCAGCACAGTGTTAATTTCAGGCTGTGTTGTTCCAATTACTATTATTTAAAAAAAAAAAAGATTCTTCTCTATGCTCTGTTGATTTGTCCATTTTACAATCCTGTGCTCGTTATTTTCCATCATTTAAAGGCCTATTTTCTGATCCCCATTTAGTGTAAGGGTTTGCTGTTAACGTAGGAAGGAGGCAGTATATGTTCAGTCATTGAGTTTGAAGCAGGCATCTCTTTGCTTTACCTGTCTTTTCTATGGGAGCAAATACCAGCTTTATAGACTGCAAGTCTGTAAATGCGTATGGATAGATTTGCCTTCTCCAGGGCGAGGTCAGGCTTCAGGAGGCTCTGTACCCAGCAGGCAGGTGGATGTGGTTCAAAACCAGCGCCTGTTTGAGTCTTGATGCCAGCCGTGGGTGTTGAGGAGATGCAGTGATAGATCATGTTTTGCCCTGATCATGTACTTCTGTCTTTCTGCCTGTGTTGTCTGCCCTTTACAGCTAGATTCGGTGTTTCAGGTTTGTGTTCTGCATGGGACAGCATCTCAGTTTTGTAAGACTGTGTGCGTATGTAATTACTAGATATATGCATGCACTTGTGATGCGTATCTGATACGGCTACAGGTGTTTTGCAGTCTAGCTGCAAGAACAACTCTGCATTTTAATTTATTTGATGTTTTTCCATTTACTGATACAGGTAACGGTATCTGAGATAACTCAGCTCTGTAAGTTAAAGACCTACAGAATTTCAGTTGGCATTTTGGACTGTGGCATTTTGCTAGCTAGGAGCAGGTAGGAATGTAGCTGCTTAACTGTAGGGCAAAGATAGCCGTTCTAAAGCTTAAAGGTAACTCATCTGTTAATCCCGTACTAGAGACGTAATGTGAAGTCCAAATTAGCTAAAAATACCCTTTGATTTATCAAACTGAGGCTTTCGGTCATTTTTATCATTGTAACAAGCTTAGATTAAAATCAACATTCAAAAAAAATGTTTCCTAAACCTAAAAACAGAGTGAGATTTCTTGCTCTCCGCAATTACACACTTCTTAATTCTCTTTCAGGCAGCAGAGGAGAAGTCCCTATATATACAGATCGAAGTCTTGTCTGCTTTCATACAATGGCACTTTTAGTCCAATGATTACCTCTGCCAGAAACCTTATTCTAAACGGCATTTTCCCACACAAACTTTCTCCCTATTTTATCTTCTGATGTACATCTGAAAGTTTATAAAGCTTTAAAGAGACGGGGGAGCAGTGTCTACAAATCATGTTGGATTTTTGTGGGGGCGAGTTTCTGTGTAAATTCATTGCTTGGGTTCAGCTGCTTTACTCACCCTCGTTCTCTCCTGTGTCAAATGTCAGGAAGACAGAGACTTTGAATCCCCAGCTGTCTGAGGACTTTTCTTGCCCAGGCTAGGATTCCACTGACAGCTGAGCCTGAAAAAAACCCCTTAACTTCTCCAGATTAGAAGACAACATATATTTTTATAGAAATGTGTATTTTAAAAACCAGTTTCCTGCAGCTTCTCCACATGTATTTTTCCCCTTGTAGTTCAGATTTGATATAAACTTTTTTGTGTTCATTCTTTTTATGTTCTGTTTTTACATTTGTAGTCGAAGCTTTGGTGTACTGTACAGGAGCAGTCAGCCTTTGTAATTACTGTATAAATGCTTTATAATAAAGTATATTACTTTTATTAACAAGTGAGCAGACACTTCCTTTTGTGTGTTTGCTGCCTAGGGCACCTTTTAAAAGACTGTTACATGTTAAAAATGTACATATATAAATATATTTACCTGTTGCTGTACAGTTGTGATAGACTGGACTGAATTTATTTTTTGTGTGCTTTTTTATAAAATATTAATACACTAAAGGAAATCTTGCTGATGTGATTGTAATGTACTATGTAACTTATTTACTTAATATCCTCTATATACCTAAAAAAACCTTTTATTAAATGAGGTTCAAAAAATAGTTTCATAGCTGAGCGTTTTGATGGTATGAGGGAGCGGCTGGGGGTTCGGGGTGATCATGACCGTGGTGCGTTCATGCAGAGGAAGCGGTTATGAGTCCTTTGAGCTAATCTGCGCTCTTTTCGCACCCATCTCTCTGCTTTCCATAGGAATCCTCTGGGCTGTTTCTCAATGTAAACTTCTTGAAGACACTGGCCTGCAATGTGTTTTATGTCTTATATCCAACAAAACGTGGCAGCTGCTGCTGCAGTTGCTTTACAGAAATGTTGATTCTCTGTGTGTGTGTGTGTGTGTGTGTGTGTGTGTCCGTCCCCCACTCCAAGCCAAGCACCTTCCTCGAATGCCAGTAACAACCTTGACAGTGCGTTAGAAACGCGCAGAGAGTAGTTCTAGGTTCGCTTCTGTGCTGTAAATAAGGCCAGCTGGATTCTGACACTACCTGAAACAACTACAAAGACAGTGGGGAGAGCAAAGGCAGCATGGAGTAACTTGGTAGCTGAGGGGCCTGTCTGAATTCCTGGATGGCTGCAGCTGGGACAGAAAAGTAGAGACTGAGGTAAATCTAGAGCTGCTGGGAAAAGAGTTAATGTCACTGCTGTTTAGTAGTTGCATCTGCTCGTTGTAGGAACAATGACTCCAGTTGTAAATCATATTGCATCATATATTTCAACAGTAGAGTTGAAAAAAATGTTTTGGTAAATACTGTCTGAGAGGCACCTGCCCGTTACCTGAATCGAAGGCGGGGGGGTTAAACATATTTTGTTAAACAGGCTAATTTCATTCACTCAGCTGGATCTCTTGCTGTGGATTTTAAATATTAATATGCTTCCATCCATCTTCAAAACAAAGGTTCCTCCTGTTTTGGGAGTTAACTGTTCTTCATTAACTAGGCTACTGTTTCTCACACCTATGGGCGTGAAGTCTTTGAAAGCTGCAAATGTTTCACTACATAAAGCAGATGGTAGACCCGTGGATCGGTGTCTGACTGGCCTCCTGCTAGATTTCAGTTAGAATCCAAGGCGGCACACCTGTTTTCTTTTCAGTTGTTAATTTATGTTGACAAATTTTAATTTCAATATTCTTGACAAAGCTGGCAGGAGAAAGACTCAGTCCAAGACATTGAAATGCTCTTTTTTTTTTTCAACTCAGTGCGGAAGCCCTTGCGTTAATTTACTGCTGTGGATGCGGCTGTTGATCAGCAACAGCATTTGGAGAAGAAAGTGGTATTTTGCTTGGTGGGCAAGAGAGACAGGAAACACTGACGCCTTCACTTCAGACAGCAGCCCGTGAGTTTAAAGCTTTAAATAATCTGTTTGCCTCCCTGTCAAAGCCAACTGGCAAAAGTGCCAAAGGTTGGCTGCTTTGCATTAAAACTGTGAAGCCATGCACACGAACTTCGGATGATCAAAAGTGTCACAAGTTTTGGGCATTTTGGTTTTCATCATTTTTTTTTTTTTTTTTAATTGGTAGACCCAAGCCCAAGATTCCGGAAGTTATTTCAAATACTGAAAGAGACCTTATTAAAGCATTTTAGTGATTAGTGAGCTTTGAGTTAGTGGTAGTGTGAGGAATTCTGCAGTGATTCCCTACATGTTTTTTAAATAGCATTCCAGCCATCACTGCAGGATGCTATTCCTGTACATTGTTGAGACCAACTGCTATGGACCGTGGGGTAGAAAGCTTTTTCTTTATATATGGGTTTTGAAATTACATTTCAGTGACACTGTCTATTGAAGGCTAAAGTTTATTAATCAGTTAACCTTCTCTTGTCCTGGTTTAATGGAATTGATGGTATATTGCTTTAACAGAACTTAAATTGAGAGTGAATTGTACTGAAGAAAGACTAGCTATTTAACTTATTTGGATTTTTCCCCAAATAGCAGTAGTAGACTTTTCTCTGAGGACCTAAGAACAAAGTCTGACAACCAATGTCTTAAAAGATTGAAAAATATTTATGTATCAGATGACAATAATTGCAATGTATCAGCATTTTTAAAGTGTAAGTTATTTTCTATTCTAACATGTAGAGGCAATAAGGAACAGCATTTATGTACTATAAATACATTGCTCCCTGAGCAGCTAGGAAAGTTTATGAGAACAAAATTTAATTTCTGAACGCCCTCCGCAAGCTGAACTATTTCATTACACAACAGCCAAAGATGTTTGTATAAAACAACGTTATATTATTTTTTTTTAAACAAGTTTCAAGTTTTTAAACAAGAACAACATTATAAACATAGGCCTGAACTTAACAGTTTGGTCATGCTACAAAATTACGGTATGCAAAAGATAGCCAAAGGGGATGTTAAAAGTGCTCTCTTGCTTGCAGATTTTTCTAGATGAGTCTATTTCTAGTGCAACCTGAGTCATCTGCTGGTTCTCAGGTCTCTTCTCACCTTTTTCCAGCAGTTCTCAATAGAATCACTGCATACACCATCTCTCTGAAGAGAGGTCAATGTGCTAACGAGCAAGTAAAAAACCTGGGCCAATTCTACCTCTTCATCTCTGACCATGACTTCCAAGATTTCAACTCCTGCCACACTGTCACAAACAAAATAATTGAGTGGTGTTCCGCCTCCATCCCTTCTATGCCTGGTCTGGAACCAGCAGGTACACTTGTCGCCATTTTAATTTAAACAAAGATGGCACCATGAATTAGAAGATAAGCTTTTAAAAAAACCAAAACCAAGATGGAATGATCTATTCTCTAAAGAGAAGAAGAAAAAAACCCCACTCTTGGCATCCAGCAGTGCAATCAGGTACGTCTTCATCACTGTTTAAAGCTTTTCACAAAAAATAGTTATCTGTCATATAAGGGGGCTTTACTAAAACTATAGTTTTAGTAAAGCACATTTATAGCACATTTAGTACGTCTTCAATACTTTTTTCCAATGCTCACTTTCCATCTCATCTCACCTTCCCCACTAACTGCATACACTTTCTCTCACTGCTTACATCTGTGCTTTCGTAAAAAATTAGTATCTCCAAACCCAAAATTTTCTGTCCTCAAACCCAGGTGTTTTGTTCACTGTTTGTTTCTGTATTAGTATAAGCCTACTTAGTTATAGGAAAATTCCAGAGCTGAGAAGGATTATGTCCAGCAGTGACCCAAACCAAAACTAGGAACCAGGTATAGGCTAATAGACCACATATTCCAATCTAAAATAATTTCTTATTAAGAGACAAAAAAACAAAAAAACCAAGCTAGCAGATATTTCAGTCTCACTGAAACCATGCAAAGAATTCCCATTGCCTCTTTAAAATAAATAAATATATAAGTTATACATGGCCTTCTAAGCAATGCAGTTGAGTTCCTCAAGTCAAAACTTAAGGCCAGTAAGAAGCGATCATTGGACCAATCCCTTTTTTGTGCGTAGGTCCACAACTACTGGGCTTGTTTGGCATAACACTTAAGCGGATGAAAAGGCAAACTCGCACACTTAAAATATTGAGGGATTCCCATGACAAAATCAAACACAACAAAGCCTGTAATGGGTCTCTAAACCACAATGTTGTTCTTCTGGCCTCAGTGTTTCCAACGATGATATTGGCCAGCTGCACCTGACAAGCTACAATGGTTCTATTAAAACTCAAGAGTGAACAACAAGCACCACTAATCAGGGATGAAAAATAGCTATGCATTAGTTTAGGTAAAGATCTCTCGCTAGCCAAACAGCAGATAAACTCAGCTCCACTGGTCTCTGAAGAAGGTGTCATAAGCTTGACAAAATTGGTGTGCCCAAATTTTGGTAATTAACTCTTTGGGTGAGAGGCTGTGGAGATAAGCTGGTCTTTTAAAAATTGCCCAAAGATCTTCAAAACAAACATTTATATAAAAGTTCTATATGCCGAGCTATCTGGAGTTACTTAAATAATTAAATACCCAACAAGAAAGTGTCATCAGTTTGCTCCTTCTTCATCATCTTCTTTTTTAATAACTGGAATACCTAAGAGAAAAAAAGAGAGGTAAAAAAATCTGCAAAGATTTATGAATAGATCATGCAGAGAAAGACATAGTTAATGCTGATAAACCTGAAAGCTAATCATCTGGACTGTTGGCAAGTGTTGGACTAGCAGACAGAGGAAGGAGTTGTATTTCCTGCCATCGCTTCTAACTGACATGAACTTCTACATACCTGAACTGCTCTTAACTTGAAAAGCCTTCAGCTGATGAGATCTTCCATTGGATGGTTTTTTCCAGCTTCTTGGGTAACAGGGAATAAAAAAGGTACTAAAGCAGGACCTGCAAGGATCAGTCTAACTTGGTCACTGGGAGATGCACCATGTCGGTTCAATATACAACCAACTGGCACATCACCTTTCTCTTGTTGGGCCCCTACTTTGTGTTGCCATTACCATAACATAAATGACCACGTTAGTATGGGATCCCTCCTCAATGATACCCAACTGGACTACAAAATACAAATTATATTAATGTGGATCCAAGAAGCAATGTGGTCACGTCTCTGAGGGCTAACTTGGATGTCATGGAATAAAGCTGTATTGGACAGTAGCATCATAGTCTATACCTACCCCTTGGGTACGTTCAAAAAAACAAAACACTTTTTAACTGCCATATTGAGCAAGGGCACCTCAGCTTGTGGCAGCCTGAAGGGTTCACGCCACCTCATAGTGACGTGTTCATGAATTTAGAATAAGCTGAAATGCTAGCAGCCCCAAAAAAGACTTACCAAGTTATAAATTTTCCCCACACTAGCAAAACCCAATAGTACAGGTAAGCTCAAGAGCATGCTGAAACAGCACAACCAAATACATGCCTAAATAACTAGTACAAGAACAGCAGGGGCCTGAAGGTATATGTTCATTCACCTGCGCTGTCACCTAGGTAATGGGAACTGGGTCATACTGATGCTTTGCTCAGTCTGAGGCAGAAACCTGAACTATGGTGAGGCTTTGTGGTGACAGCCCTTTGCTTACTGTAAGATTGGGGTGCTGTGTTTCTTTTTTCACCAGCAGGAAACAGAAAATAAAACCACCACAGCCTGGTTTCTGTTGTGCTTTAGGGACCTAACTGCTGAGCAGGGTTCCTGGCACAGGAACTAGCCAAAAGGAGACAGCTACCTACTGAAAGAGACCTTCAGTGCCTATTTTTTTTTCCAGCACATCTTCAACTATTTCAATATTTTTGAGGTCCCCATATTAGTCATCTCACATACAGTACATAGGCATGACAGGATCCTGGGACAGTGTAACAGCAACAACCTGACAGCCAGTTACAGCAACTCTGACTTCTCTTTTGCTCAACATTCTAGTTTTTGTGGTTTCCATTCTTAAATCTCATCCTCTCTTTCTACATTGCATAGGAAATGTACCTGCCTAATTCAGAGCTGCCCATTGCTCCTGGCTGCAGGAATGCTTACGAAACTAAGGGTCTAACCTCATACTAACAAGGTTACTCTTTGCCCATACAGCTACTCGCCCTATTCTATTTATTTTTTCACTCTGAAAATGTTTTCTACTACAACAGCAAATGGACTACTGCAGGCCATCCTTCATAGCAGTACACTTTTATCACCAGGCTTCCACTTCCCAATAATTCTTAGTACTTTAGTTGATCTTGCTTTGATTTCCCATCCATTGCTCCCTGTACTGATGCTGTCCTCTTGTCGCCATCCCTACACTCGTACCTTCCCTGCTGCTACTCCGACTCTTTATTAGTGTTACCAGTCCTGCTCGCCTCTTCATTGCTTTAGTAAACAGCAGGTAACAGTGAACAGCTAACGTCTCCATTAACAGAAATTAACATCTTTAAAAACAGATTTAAAAACTATCTCACTTTTAAAAGCAGGACATGGTTTAATATATTTTCATGTCAGTGACAAAAAGGAGAGGACAGTTTATAAACTGAGGCTTAGTACGGTGACAAGAGGGAGATACTCAGGCATTTAGGAAACTTGCATGAAATTTTGAAAACTTGCCCCTGCACCAGAAGCAAAACAGAACATAACCCTGTCTATCCCCATTCCCCCATGTCACCCTTTTTGGTTGGGGAAAACCGTAAATCAAATTTGCTGGGAAAACTTGTTGTAATTCAACATGGCAGATGAAAGCCATTTAACTTATTTAATTCTAAACACTTAGCTATATAGTTACACAAGTCAACACGTCCACACAAGTCCACAGGAGAACTTCAAACCAGTATGTTTCAGTTACCTCTTAGTTATGTGCTAAAAAACTATTTGACTGGTTAACTTCAAGAGTAAAGCCCAACGGTGGGCTGCAAGACTACTTGTACTTAATACTCCAAAATCCATCAAACACTTCCAGAAGATCCCGCAGCCAAGGCTGCAAAATTCAGCTGCCAGAAGTTAGCCTACTTCTGAATAACTCCAAAGACAGGAAGGAGGAATATTACATGGGTACACAGACGAATTTCTGAGATTATGCTTCATTTCCCTGTGGTTGTCTTTATATCAAGCTGTTAACTCACATCAACTGCCTCATGCCCCAAACTCACCATCCAGCTTTTTCAGCTTGGGTACCCGTTTGGTTGCTTCTTCAATCCAACTGTTCTTCTGATCAGAGGTGTATTTCTCTTGTAGTGGATTGCCTGTAAACACCAGATCCTCTAGCAATGGCAGCTCTGCCAGTCTCACAAACTCTGCTGCAACCACAAAGGTGAAAACACCAACCAGATTGTGGAACACGGAAAGTACCTCTGCACCAAACCTTCCTTTCAAACTCAGAGCAAACATAAATAGCATGGGATACAACAGGATAAGGATCGCTTGGGCTTGGACTGGTCTCACATTAAAGAACAGGTATGCATTTTAAAAGAAGTCCAAGGAAGATGATTCAAAGAACAAAATCCTTTGGACTTAGAGGTTAAATTCAATATTCTAACTGTTTTTACTCTCTCGCATGAGTGGAGATTTAGGGATTCAGTACACGTCTGCAGGCTTATCAGTGAGACTTAAAGCCCTGTAACATACAGAACTATTTTTTTACTTGGTGACTTAACTCATGCATTCACCGTACTACAGGAGAAGCTACAGAATAGAGAGGTGTGGCTTACCCCAGTCCTTCACCAAATTATTTGACATATAAAGAACCTTCAGCTTCTTCATTACACGGATACCCCTCAGTTTCTCAATGAAGTTGTATGAGATCCACAGCTCCTCTAAAGTATCTGCAACTGCCTCCTGGAAAATGACAGGACTACTCAGGTAAGCGGAAGTATATCTTCCGTTTTTTTCAGATACTCTCCTCACCCCCTACAGGACACCTCATGCGAGAAAATACTAAGGTATATTGGTCCTCATTTCCTTTTACGCAGGTCCCTAATCATGTATGACAAATACTCACGGGAATTAAGAGCAAATGATCTGAAATATATTTAGTAGGACAGAAAGCACAGTATTAGAATAAGATAAGGAACAGCTGACTGGAGTAGTTGTTCTTAAGGCATAGGGGCAGAGGAGACAAATTTGGCTGCTTGTCACTGCAAGTAAAAATGAAGTGAATGCAATTCAACAACTACTTTAGAGGAGGTTTTATACAACATTTCAGGTGCACGTGTGTTTGTACCTGTTGGCCAGAAGTTGCTTTCATAATTCTCTCAAAAGAGAGGTTTTTTAAACCAGCCATTACACATTGACTCTGCATTTCACACTTAAGAGATATGGCATCTCTGAAGGTGGGAATAGCTTTGAAGAGAAACATTCTGCAGGAGAAACATACAATATCTCTTCAGGAAGAAAAGAATTTCTATATTCATTAAAAAAACGCTGACTGAAAAAAAGTTCTTCTGCCCTTAATTTAAATGTAACAAAATTGATCGATTTTTTTTCCTCAACAATTTTTCCCCTACCTGGTATACTTAGTCCTGCCACCATCTTCTCCCCTAAAGCCATATTGCTGCAGGTGCCAGTTAACATAAAAAGGACAGACTCTCATGAGGTGTGTGTTCATAGGACTGCCAATATATGTAGTAAAGAAGCATAGCTTAAGTATCTTCAGGTAGAAAATTCCTCCTGCAAAAAGTCTGTAGGAATTATTTTCATGTAAAGCCAGTGGAATTTAAAGGGTTTTATAGACAGAGAGCCATTTTCAAATAAAAGTTCTGCTCATCTTTGTCAAAGACAACAAAACCCCTCTTTCTAAAATGCTTTTATGTAGTAAATTAGCCCTGAAGAATCTCCAAAAATGAAGAGTGTTTAAACAAAAAAAAAGAGAGAAAGATTATCTGAAAAATTAGAAGCAATATGAACAAATCATAGTCAAAGGAGAAAATAAATGGTTAGGCAACAACGTAAATTCAGCGGACTTTTATGAACACAGGGGAATTATCCCATGTTCTAGACAGCACTCCATTTTGTTAGTGAAGAATTGACACTAAGAGGCGCATACCAATCCGTTCAAGTTCTTTATGTTATTTCTTCCCAAAGATAGAATCTTCAAATTTTCTGTAATAGACAAAAGAAAGTTTATTGTTAATAAATGGGTTTTTCTTTAAATATAAGAAGATGCTGTAAGTCAGGCAAAGTGACATATTCTACTTACAAACAAACTGCACTCTGAACAGGCTGTCTTAAGAAAGAATGAAGTAACAGAAATAAAACCTCCTGACCTACACAGATAATTGGGAACGGATGCAGTGGACAGCTCAGAAGCACACTCATCAATACAGAGCCACTCGCGTACCTTACCTGCTTGAAATTCAGTCTAGATAAATACTGAATAAAAACGATTATTTCACCCTGCACCTGAACTCTAACTTGCTAGTTTTGATCTTACATAGTTCATACCCCTTCTTCTCCAGGCAAAAGTTGTTTCGATCTTATTTTAAGGCAGCAGATTTGATTTCTATAAAAGAGGCAGCGTATAATGCTGCCTTACAGAAGTCTGATGAGAGACATTTCAACTTAGTCTAGCACCCAGACAAAACTCCTCTCCAAGTGAGTTGTTCTTGCTAGGGTTTAGTGTAATACTAGTGAAACTCAAAGCTATCACAAAATATCAGTCTTTTTGTATATCTCATTTTAATTTTTCACACAAGCTTTCTTGCATGTGTAAATAAGCAAACTGAGTTGCAGCATGTAGCTGGGTTAGCTTTGGATCTATACCTTTCATGAATGTTTTAACACTTCTTCTTAAGTGCATTACGGATGAAATACTTAATTATCTTGTTTTGCTCTTGTATGCACAATGATTGAAAATACATGGTACAATAATTAATGGCAAGACCAATGAAAGTTGCAGCCAAGTAGCAACAGATACTCCACAGGCAGCACGTGTAGTGGCTAAAGATTGCTACGGATGAAGATTCAAGGCTGATCTAGAATAGACAGTTGTATGTTCTGCCTCAAGAAATGCAGGGATGAAACCACACCTGATAAAACCACACCTGATAAAACCACACCTGGCAAATATTCTCAAAGAGAAAGATGAGTTTTCATTAAAAAGTTGAGGTACAATGAGAATTATCTTTTTAAACACAACAGCTTAATACATGACCATGCTCAGAAAATGAAGAATCATAACCAGTAAGTCTAAAGTCCGCTACAGCTAATATTCTGCAGAATATCCCTAAGGATCCCCGTCCACAGCGGAGAGCGCTGGGAGATGGCCTTTTGCTCTAGACAGCTACTCTCTCTGTAACTCACATTTATAAATTATAAGTTTGCACTAGCTTTTGAAAATTGTAAGAAATTAAAGGATACTTACAAATACAAAAATGACAGATTGCTTAAAAAGCCATGCCTTAAAATTGTTTCTAACTGCTGTTACTGTTTTTTATTACTCTTGTTCTGAAAAAATCTGTATTTTAAAGGAAGAAAGACCTCCCTCATGGAACATTTACACTCTCTAAAACACAAAACTAACACTTGCTGCTGTTATCTAGAACACCTTCCTCACATGTATGGATACAGGGGTGTGACACAGAATTATCTACTTGACATACCTACAATATCAGGTATATACAGTAACAGTAACCTTTTCCATCTGAAAAGAGTGTAGGTGCTTAAAAAGATTTCTCAGCTTCCTCTCTGCACAAGCAAAAGCAAATATGTATTAACTACTGGCTGTTTTTCATAGCTACAAGCACTGCTTTCTCCCTCTTTCACAGAAGCCAGTAAGAGATGGTCAGTTCCTCATATTCTGTACCTTTGAGACAGACCACATAGTTCTAGTTTGTCTGGCTTTAGGATCAAATATTTGGTACAGACTGGGTGTTTTGATTCTGTGTTTTATTAATATAAATATTTAAGATGCTTTAAAGACTTCTAATGTTTTCTCCCACTACAAAATTTCATTGTTTTCACTTTTATATATAATTGCCTAATTATTTTTTGCTCATGCTAGAGTTTCTCAAATTGAAATATTACAATACAGTTATTTGGAAAGAATACTGGAATATTTTTTCCCTGATCAGTATTCGCAAATTATGTTTAAGTCTGAGCATATTATGAAAACAAGTAAGTTCATCAAGTTCCTTGACAGCCCCATTGGTGTGTAGCTGGAGAGGATGGGATTCCAGGTTCCTTGTCTGTCTGCCTGGCAATTTGATAGGGACAGAAAAGCCTGGAAGCTCCAGCCCAAAACCTGTAGCTCTTTGCCAGCCTTGTGCCACAGAGTCAAAGTCTTGAGGACAGATCATTAAGACTTCTGTCCCAAAGTCAGTAAGCCAATGAGTTTCAAGGTGTCATAGACAGCTGCCCATGAAATAAAACTTCAGCTCCACTTCTAGACAGATGGCAGGCCCCTTTCAAGTACAAACAAAATGAAACCAAGTATATCCAATGCTCTGCAAAGTGGAATGGCATTTTTCCATCCAAATTTACAACACTCCAACCTCACTCCAACCAATACCACAATTACAGATTATTGAACTGCAGACTATCTCCAACATGAGCATGGAAGTTGGTCATTAAATCACTCTAGAACTGATTAGGTTTTGAATATCACAACTCAGGCCCACTGGAAGCTACAATGGTGCTTTCTTAATGGATTTTTTTTTTAAACCTGCACAGTGAGACAACTGCCAAGGCTAGTGCACAGAAATACATGCTTTAATACACCATTATGGGTAAACATGCATTCTCTAGTAAGACTGATAATTCAAAGGTCACTTGTAATTTTCTATGAGGAAGGAATTAAAAAGAATAAGAATAGGTATAAAGTTAGACATATATAACAAAATTATGGTGTATGTCCTATCCAGGCAACTCGAAACCAAACATGATCACTGGCTTGTCACTTACTTAGGCTGTTCAAGTTGGCGATTCTTTCAATGCGGTTTGTAGACAGCGATAGTTTCCTTTAAAAGGAAGAATAATCAATTCACAGTACACAAGGGATCACTATATCAGAAGAGTTCCATGCTCAAACACCACTGCATTAGAAATAATTGTCTATTCTTCTCTCATTAGATGATGAACTAACTGGATGCGTAAACAGACTCAAAATATCCTCAAACCATCAAGACTTCTGCAACTTTATTTAGCTTCTGGGAAAGTATCATGAGTTACTTACGTGACACACTGGATTATCTTTTTATGCCTAGCCTTATCAAATGAATGGATGTTTATTTATGAAATGGCTCTAATCTCTTTCTGAAAGTTCTGTTTGTCTTCTTTTTTTTTTTTTTCCATAAATTTTGGAATAGATCATAAATGTTAGCTGACAGACTCCAAAATGGACCTGTACTTATATACTGATAAACAGTATATAATTTTTCTGGGGAGAAATATCGATACAGAATCTATCCTAACACCTTCTCAGTTAAGTGACAGGGATCTCTGAATTAAAAAGAGGAACTGTGTATGGAAAGAGAAGCTCAGCTGAGATAAAAAGAAGACAAAGCTGCTGCTTTGAAGGCCACACTTAAACATAGTAAATACATACTGGCACAGTGGACAGCAGAAAAAATGAAAATTAATATAAATAGAAGAGAATATTTGGTTTCCAATTTGTTTTTAACTGAACTTACTCGCAGTTAACAAGTGTGGAGAGAGATTCATCCATCGTTTCTACAGGAGGAACCTGACCGTACAGTTTCACCTCCTTTGCCTCTGAGGCCTTCTGGCCATTTTTTGTTTCCTAAAGAAAAAAGAAGGTGAAGAAGAGGCTCACTGCTACATGCAATTACTAAAAATTACTATAAAAGTAAATACTATATAAGTAATTTCAATATACTACTAAAAGATGTTACTGAAAAGTTAAAGCATTTTGAATACTGTTTATCAAGACTCCTCCCGGCGTAGCATAAAGAAGGGAAGGCTAGCTTATTTTCAAGACATCAAAAGAACTTATACATTACATAAGCTTTTTTAAAAAAGTTAATTAAGGGGTCCTCTGCCATAAAGAAATGGAGAATAGGTGGAGTTTTAAAATTCTGAATGAAGGTACTTCCATGGAGACTGACATATAGGAGCCTCAACTAGGGCCAATCTGTAGCAGAAGCCAATTCTTAAAAGCTCTGACAGAAAAGTCTCCTTCCCACTTCACCCAGAAAACTCATAACTCACGCCTAACTCACAATACAAACTGAACACAGGAGAGTGCGTTTTGGGGGAGAACCTCAACAGATTCACAGAGTTAAGAATCTAAAAAAAAAAAAGATAATTCTAATTAGCCATTAAAAAAGAGTGGAGGAAGATTTCACACTTTAAGAGAATACAGTAAAAGACAATTTCCTATTTACAAACTAGGTTGATAATTTTCTAGATTAAATACAGAGCCTAGTGTTCAGAGTGTTAGAAAAACGACCATAACTGCGGCATTTGGGTTTATTAAAAAATATAGTCTATTAAATCTTTTAAAATTCTGAAGCGATGGTATTTATTGACTAAACACTTGGAACAAGTATCTATTCAGGTAGTACCGCCAGTTTTGACAGCTGCCTCCCTGACAGCACAAAGGGAGCATTTTGTGAATTCACTCAGTGTTCAGCAGGAGGACTGGAGGTCCATCAACAAAGAAGGAACCTACTCTGTGCTTTCAGAACAAGGACTCTTGTTTTCTCCCCCATTTTTATGCAGCTACTGAAAAGTGAGATAGCTGAGGTCTGGCCTGGTTTATATGGCTATTTTGTAATGAAATTAATTGCATCCCAGAAGTCTTTAAGAATCCCACAGCACAAGATCAGGTTTTGATAACATTATTTTCTCTCTTATGTACCCAAAATACTTCAGGCAACTTAATTTAATAAAAAAATACATTACCTTGTGCATTTACTTATATCCCAGTTTCTGTCTGAATTCAGTGTGATAATATTTTACTTACAATTAGCGATTTAGCAAGTAAGCATGTCAGATATTTTGCTAGAATATGGTGAATGAATGTGTTCAATCTAAGTCACTATATAAATATGAAACTTCTGTTTTCTTTTCTAAGAACAACACTGTATCTATTTGCATTTATACTCAGTTTATAACTATTGGTTTATACCAACAAATAGAACCACATTTTTTCTTATAAAAGTGAAAGGGAGAAAGCTTCCAACACAGACTGTGGCCGGTAGTGACCACTTGCAGGAAGAAAATTCATCCCGATTGCCAAGCACTCCTGGAAGAAAGGTCAGCTGAACGACCACAATAAGCCACAGAGAAACTGCAGGTAGAACAGATACTTTTTTAACAACAGGTTATGTATTCGCTAAGTTAAAGTTGCTTTGATTTAACTAATGTCACCCTGACTGTAGGGCATAGGTAAACCCTTATGCCAAAGGGAAGAAAAACATCCAGAATGCAACACACCACCAGGTCCAATTTTACAAGTCACACGGACCCAGATTAGGAGTAGTAAAAGGAAGATTTAGACCCACCCCCAGTAACACGATCAGAAAAGCAAATTCAGCACTTCATGCCTAACATTAATGGAAACTCACTGACACGGGTCAATTATCTCTAAGAGACATGTGACAGAGGAGCAAATGGAAAATAAATCTTTAATAGGAAACACGTAGTTGAGGTTTTGGAGGGCAGAAAGAGCGAGGGAGGAAAATTTTTTAATGCTCAGTTCACACCCCTAGTAATGCTAATGTCTGCAAGTTGTTGCATTCTAGTTCTTATTAGGAGACCAGGAGTGAAGTTTGTGGGATATACCAACATAACTGAAAAAATATTTGAACTACTGAAGGTACTAAATACTGATGAAATTCAAAAAGGAAGTAGTCTTCAATTACAGACTAGTACCTTCAGTTGATGCTACAGATCTTCTGGCTTTCAACTGTACCTGCCCACACAGCCTCACATCCGGATCTTCTACACCAAAACATTTATAAACTCTTGCCCTAGCCGCTGACCACAGTTAGTGGGAGAGGGCATGTGTAGCGAATGGCACATCTGTGCCCTAACCTAAAATTCACTGAGACCGGGGAAAGATTCTCACTGGTTTTACCGGACTGTGCACCTGCCCCCAGAGCATCCTATATCATCGTTTGAAATTACACGCACATCCTTGCCAACAAACAGCTTTCTAGAAGGCTCTAAAACCAGGTCAGTCACTGCCCCAAATGACCGTCTGTATTAACACAATTCTTTAAGAAGTAAAAAAAGCAAGAAACTCATTCTGAATTAAGCTTTGCACGATATGAGGGACAATAGGTTAAAAGACAATTGTAGAAGCTTCGCTGACTTCAGTACAGTGAGAATTTCATACTTGTTTATTCTGTGGGAAGGACTACACTCAGGTAAAATTAACAGTGCATAATTAAAACATAAGACATCCCCAGCTTTAAATCTCTTTGTAGCCTCAGGCCTTCTATCAATACCTATTCAGCAGAACAAGGCAGGAGAGCAAAACAGACTCATCTTTACCAACCGTATCAATTTAACAAGAACACACAGAAAGTCCAACAGAATGTATTATACGTCAACAGTAATAATAAATTTTTTATTTTGTGAAACTCATTATAGCAGATGTTTCAAGCAAACGTATTTCTTACAATAAGTTTAAAAAATTAATTTAGCTGAATATAGTCAAAACCCATCCCATGGAGGACTGCAAAGCAGCTAGAAACTGTTCTAGTACTTACCCATTTGGCTAGAGCTTCTCTGATAGTTGTTGCTTTTGCCTAAAAATGAAAGAAATTTAAATGAATATTCATTGCAAATTTTTAGTTGTCTTGTTCACTGCAAGCCTATCTCCTCACCCTTCTCTCTCCCTATCCTGCTTGTCTACCCCCTTCTACCACTTTCCTGTATTATCTTCCTCCAGCTGAGTCTAAGAAGCTGGAACCCCTCAGTGTCCTGTAATTTTATTTTCTGGGGTACTTGGTAGCATTTTCAGAAGCGATCAATTGGCTTCACGTGAGGTTGTTATCTTCCTGATCTTACTCTCTGCCCCATGTGGAGCACGGGTTTGGAACACTGCTTGTTAGTTTTGATGGTGAAATTCAATTCAATTCAAAGACATAAGAAGTTACTGCACTGAAAAATGTGATCTAATGCTCTTAAAACCCCCACACTTTCTATTATTGTGCATTAGCAACTTCCTGTCTGAAAGCAAGTCTGCGAGTAGACAGAATGATACAGCCTCTTAAGATTAATTAAGGAAAATAAGGTACATCTTGCCAAAAATCAAGAGCAATAGGGATTGTTTATATTTGGTTTTCTCCAATTATTTTATGTCGAGTCACATCATGGGATGGGAAAACATGTATTACTCAGTCAGGAAAAATCTGAGAGCTACTGCACAAGGCTTTTTAAGGATTGACCCACTGACCAACTTTCTGGTGTCACTGACTCCAAATCTACTGCCTTACATCACAGTCTTATCAAAACCACGTGATGATATCCAATATCGCATATATTGGATATCGCATATAGAGAAATTCTGACATATCCTAAACATTAAACATTTTCCAAGATGTCTTTCAGATTAAAAAGGTTACAGGGACCAATCTTTCACAAAACCTGATCAACAGCCTCCTTTCTACAAAAACAGGAGGACTCTAGTTTGGGCATCTCTATTGCTCTTCAGTGTAGCACTACCATATGGGGATGGAAGCAGCCTTTCAAGTAACCAAAAAACCCGACTGTAAATCTTAAAACCAATAAACTAACTTCCACCCAAAATCTTACAGGCAATCACCGCTGTCACAGAGCTTTAGTGTTGGGTACTTTACTCCAGACCCCTGGGAGCTCTGGACCAACAGTGAAAGAAAACAGTTGAGGCAGCTGCATATTATGGTAGCCAATCGTTACGGCATTCGGGTACGTGATCTCAGTCACTCATGTTAAAGACAAAAACGGATTTATGCAACCAGTGCCTGCTTCTGTTTCAAACTCACGCCTAAAACAGGATTGGACTTTAAAGCTAGTGATCCCTGTGAGCACAAGGAGCGGCTTCTTCCCTGACCTCTGCTGACCTGTCTCTCCCGTTGTAACATCAGATTTGGTGGAAATATGAAAATCAGCATAGTGGGTTATCAAGAGAACACGTATCAGGGATTTTGTTTTGAAGTGCACTTGAAATTTCTGTAGATAAATCATAGTATCTTCTGCCACGAGAGGTTACTTAAGGGACACCTCCCTCTGAGAAGCCTATTTTCAGGGTTCCTCTACCTGCATATTGAACAATTTCCTAGATTAAAAAAAAGTCATATTACTTAGCGTATTCAAAATGCCAAATGATCAAAAGCTGAGATTTTCACCCTGAAAAGTCCCCATCAACATTGCAAGAACAAGAAACCTCATACCTTAAGGGGGGAAAAAAACCCATTCCTGTACATATAAAAGTTGTAGCAAAAGAAACATTTTTGCCCCTCAAAACATGGCTGTTGGACACAGAGTATTTACAGAACTCAGACCCTCCAAGTAAAACATTGACACTTCGCCTTCATTTGCAAACATTTATTTGTCTGTCAAATCCAGCAAATCAGAATTGCACAGCAACAGATACCAGGCTAATCGCTGTAGTAATCGCAGATACTGCTGCCTTAAAAACCCAGACTAACTCAGGTTTTTATATGGTGGCAGCCCAGACTCCCCACCACTTTGATCTCTCCCCGAAATCCCCCTTTCCCAAGGCACAGTAACAGGCCACAACTCCCCCGCCTCAGCCAAGGCCCCGAGCACTGGGCTGCCTTCTGCCCGGCATACGCCGTGCCCGGGCCGCTCGGCGCCAGAGACCAGCTCGGAGAAGCCCCGGGCCGCGGAGGACTCGGCTCCGCGCTGCCGCTCACGCAGCACCGGGGCGGCGGCAGCGCCACAGCCGGTCCCCGGGGACTGCTCGGGGGCCGCCCTGGGGAGGCGCCGCTCCCCCGGCCCCTTCCGCCACCCCATCCCCGAGCAGGCCCCGCTCGCCCCGGCTCAGCCTCTCCCCAAGCGCCCGGCGTCCCCAGCAGTCGCTCGGCCGGCCGCCGCGCCTGCGGACCCAGCGCCCTTCCCGCCGGGACCTACCATTGCCGTTGCTACCGTTAACGCTCCGGTTGCTATGGCACGGCCGCCTCCCGCGCACGCGCGGCGCCGCCGACACGTCGGGCTGGGGCAGCGCGAGCACGGCGGCAACCGCACCTGGCGGTCACGGAGAGGCGCTGCCACACACCAGGCCCCATCCCGGA
>VYZM01020053.1:16083-41179 GCA_013398915.1 Dromas ardeola
AACACAAAAAAACCTGAAAATAAAACCAAAAAACCCCAACCAACTAATAGTAGTGAATTTAGTATTTAGTAATCGGAAGGTGTGTTTTATTAAATTATTTTCTCTGGAAAAGCCAAGATGACAGGTGGGGGATCTTGACCATGAGACAAACACATATCTAATATTTTTGAGGGGGTCTGTTTTTTACTGTTAGATCTTATTCAGTTATTCCTGTAAATGATATTTTTCTCAGCCTGTGAATGAAGGGGAGCAGTTATGATTGGAGGTCTCTCTTTCTTAAAAATAAAACAACTTATTTTGAATAGTACCCAACAGCTGTGGAATTCAAAGTTCTATTTTTAAAGATCCATTGCTCCAACATTGCACGTTGCATCTCTGTCTCAATATTTACGTTATCTGCCATTTTCTTTGTTGAAGGGAATTGTATTAGAAGAACACAGTATGGGGTTTTAATTATTTTTTTTTATTAACCACAAATCTTGCATCAGTTCCAAACTAATGCAATTTCACTGTTTTGATAGGAATTGTGATGGTCTTACACCAGCACTGAGAATCATGTAGGCTGTTGTCACTCTTAGTTATACCTCCTTCCTGCCAACCCCCAAATCAACTAAGCTGTGGTATGATTGTTGGTGGATTATTCTGTAGATACATTTATGTAACTCTGTAATTTCAACGAAGGATTCTTTTCATTTTCTATTCTTGCATTTCTCTTGCAAGTGAAGACTGTAAATATGAAGAAATACAGCACAGCTAAGGAAGTATGCAACAAATATACACCCCACAGAAGCTCATATGTATTTCCATTAGTCAAATGAGGGGCTTCCCATCCTTCTTCTGCCTCTTGTCTATGTCTTCACATTTATCAAGTATTTGAAATACGCATATGAGAAGTAACCATTTATACTGTAATAGTTATAGCTTTAATTGTAAATTGATGTATAATAATTTGAACCATTTTTTTTCATGAGCTGTGCTCATAATTTGTTCATTGTATTATTTCCAATCCATTTTCCACAGCTGCAATCTGAATAAGTGGTTCAATTATAGTTAGTGTTATCCTTTAATATTCACTGTGCCTCATGGAAAACTTTGAAAGAAATATTCTATTTAAAGACAATTATGCTTAAATATAATGGTTTTCTGAAGACATTTGCATGAAAACAAATGCATGAAGAACTCATTTTCCTCTTCCATACTCCTATCTGCAGTAATAATTCTCCTGCATGACATCATAATCAACTGTCATATGATATGATATCATAGTTCACTGTGACCAGAATTTTCTGGCTTGGAGACACAAATAAGTAGCATGGCTTGATAACCAGACATAGCCCTCATTTCGCTTCTGGGAACTGGGTAGTTCTGATTTAGGAATAATTAAGAAATAAGTGCTGTTAATAAATATACTGAAAATATGTAAATCTAAAAACATTTGCTGGTGTAGTCTGTTTTTAAAAATAAGCAAACTGAAACAAGTTTGAACTTCCATTAAAAAGACTTTTGTATGATTCTCTTCTTTTTCAAAAATTACTTTTTTTTCCTAGTTTCCTTTGTTTTAGGAAATGATACCTTGTGACAGGCTTGTTCAGTGGGTTGTCTGGTTCAGAACTTGTGAAAATGCAGGCAGCTTATGAACGATGTTCATTTCTCCTTTGCACTGTTCTTTTTCATTGCACTTAAAAGCATGGGCCTGAAGACAGAATTTTCTTGCAAACTTTGGATTCCCATAAAGTAGCCATTGCGTAACTGCTACTCTGCTATACTGGCAAAATACGTAACACTACTGCCCTACTAAGTGTTTCTTTGAAGAGTGGAAACTAACCAGACTCTGAGCACACTGAAAATGCAGTGTAGAATCAATTGAATGCAAATGAGATGTCTGATCTTCAGCTTTTGGCATATCATTCCTGCCTATGCTCCTATTTTATCAAATTGCACTTCCCATTTTTTAAGATTAGTAGAGCTTGAGAGTCAAGGTTTATAGAATTGTCATCTTGATAAATAGTAGAGATTAATGCTTTCATCCAAATTATGCATTCTTTTTTTAGGATGATAACATTACATAATAATAGGGGCAGATTTCCAAAGTCTTGATCAACAAAATGATCACAGAAAGACTTCTTAAATAATTCATTTCCATCTATCAAGGCTGACATGAGGCAGCGTTACCAAACAGCCTCCTTTTGACAGGGTAGTCCAATAGTACAGTTCTTATTCATTGCTCTGCTACTGGCACAGGAACATTTGTGGGCACGTATCCAGGTCCCCAGGAAACTTGGAATCATTCCATGTTAAAGAACTGTAACTGTGGCTAACAAACCAGCTGCTGTATTGAGCTCAGAAGGAAGTCTTTGTAGCTGTGTGGAAGGAACTGAAGTTATTTGCATAACATCCAGCAGCCTTAGTGGGAAGGGTTGGCAGGAGCGCAACAGCAGGGTAGGCATCCAGCTTTTCCTCTTTTCTGACCATATCTGTCAGGGAGTCCATTCTGAAATGCTGGGATGAGACAAGAAGAGAGAGAAGTGAAGAACTTGACCAAAAGGACTGGACAGGTCTGAAGAGAAGGGTACTTATGATCATATTGACAGCATTCTTTGGGGAAGTGATAGTTTATTACATTTGGCAAGCAAAATTGGTTTATAATAAACAATATCAACATCTATAGGGAAGAGTTTGTGAGTTGTTAAATTCTTACTATGGAAAGAGAGAAAAACCTTAAAGAACAGCAAGTACAGGAGAATGTAGTGCTATCCATCAGCATAGGTCAGCTTTCAACCAAAACATGCTGTTGTACTGAGTTACAGGAATTTGCAGGAATGGTCAGTAGCAAAACACACACATTTATATTAAAAGCAGGCAGATTTTTTCAATTAGGTCAGCTTCAGATTTAGAAGTATTTACTAGTATACCTTAAATGTACTGCATCACATCTTCAAATATTAATATTTCCAATAAAATGTCAATCTACAGTTCCAAAACAGACATTTCTTTGGTGTTATGTCACACCAGCTTTACGGTGGAAAGAAAAATAATTCTTTCTTTCAATACTACCTTTTGCAATGTACCTTTGTTTTAAACTACTCAGGCCATACTTCATCAAGTATTTAAACTAAGACCACGCATGCGCTCACGCACACGCCGCCACACACACCCCCCAAACACAAGTTTGTGTTGATTTCTGCCAAGCAGAAAAAATAATCTGTCAAGTTTTAATGTATATTATTTTTTTGCCCCTCTGCCTCACACCCGTCTCTTTTTTTCTTTTTTTTTTTTTATTGAGAATTTTTATGTCATTAAATGTAGGGGGGGAAAAAACACTTACCTTCTAAGCTCCTCTTACCTTTGACCTTTTTTTAAAACTCTGAAAAACGTGTATTATGCTTATGTGCAGCATGTTAAAACATCATTTTGTTGCTGTTTTTGTTCAAGGAACAAAAGCTGAAAAGGAAGTATATAACATGCTGTCTTGTCTCTTATTCTACTCTAGTTTTATGCAGTGGGTTAAAGGATGGGCTTTGCCTGCAAATGCATCTTCACAGCATGAGTCATGGTCATTCTTAAAACCATTAAGGCCATTAAAGAATACTTTTAGATCGTAACAATTCCTATTTTGTAAGCAAATTAACACTTATCAATAGGGCTACTATCTTTTCTTATTTGCGGAAGACAGCAGACGTTCTTTAGCACAGTAGCTGAGTTAACAGTCTAGGTTCCCAACCAGAGGAATATAATGTAATAGAAAAAAATGTAATTGTTTTACGCAGCTAAATAATAGTTGACACTTCAAATAAGGGAATGTAAGTAAATCTCCCTTTAGGGAGAGGCGGGGGGGGGGAGCGAAATGCATTTATTCACTGAATTCGTGAATGTGGAGAGATTACTTACCTTTAAAATGTTGTCTTAAATGCGACAAAATACTTTTCTTTGTTAAGGTCCTATCTGTTTCATATATTTTGCTTACATTTGCTACCAATCTTGCCCCAGTAACTCCTGTGTGTTATTAGCCAGTTTCAAGCAAAGTTGAATAAGGTGTCTTAGATGACAATGTTCATTCATGTTATGTAAAAAACTCGCAGTGATTAGACAGAGAATAGGCATCGAAGTTGCTGTCAGCATTGAAGGAAACCTAGAGAGAATTGTATGTGGCTATTCTGCTTGGCAGAACCTAGTCTGCTATTCAGTGTGTGTGTACTGGTTAGCCCATGAGAGAGATGCAGGTTCAAACTACTCGCATCCTGTGGGCATCATATGGGAAATATGGATAATTGCATTTGTTGGGTTTTAGGAGATGGAGGATAGGAAAACCATAAAAAGCAAGTCTCATTAGTTCCCGTTCCATGTGGCGTTGTGTATATACAAGCAACATTGGAAGCTTACTGTTATTGACTATAAACATTTTAATACACCTTCTCTTTTTTTTTTTTTTTTTATGAACAGATAAAAGAAAGTTGCCTGGATTAATACTGAACTGAATGCGTCTGAACTGAAGGAAGTGTTTTAAGATTGCTCTCCTGACAGAAGTTGTACAAAAATGGTACACTGAGGTTTCTGCTTGTACTTCTGGGAAGACTGTAACTGTATTTTTATATTGCAGTTTATTGGCCCATAAAAGACAATGTAATAACAAAAGTAACAGTAAATTTATGCAATAGTAGTGATTCCCCTCCCACGGACTGGACATGAGTGATCAAAGGTCTTTGCAAGAAGATAAGCACAAAGTTAGCAGAACTTCCTCAAAGTTCAGGGAGTCTTCAAGAAGCATGCAATCTGATGATTATTTTGCTAGAAAACTTAAAGCTTTGAATGGTAGCATGGGTCCTCCTGTTTCTTCAAATGCATCTAGCAAAACTGAAAATAATCAAGCAAATGGTACACCAGCTGTGCCTAAAATGGGTGTTCGAGCAAGGGTATCTGAATGGCCTCCTAAAAAGGATTGCTCTAAAGAGCTGAGTAAAGCTGCTTGGGAAAACAGACCTCCAACCAGTTACGAAGGTGTTGGCTCAGTACTTCCAAATGGACAAAATGACCAAAGTGATGGACAGCAAGAAGAGTTAGATTTGGAATTTACGGAGGGAAAATATTCGATTGGAGATCTTTTTGTTCATTCCCCCCAAAGGGGTCTTCATCCCATAAGGCAAAGAAGCAACAGTGATGTGACAATAAGCGATATTGATGCTGAAGATGTGTTAGACCAGAATGCTGTTAACCCAAATACTGGAGCAGCTCTTCATAGAGAATATGGCAGTACCTCTTCAATTGATAGACAAGGCTTGTCTGGAGAAAACTTTTTTGCAATGCTAAGAGGATACAGAGTGGAGAATTTTGAACATAAACCCCTTGCTCCGTTTGGATTTTCTGAGTTTTTCCACTGTGACCCAACAGTTTCTCCAAGTCTACATGCTGCCGCGCAGATTTCCAGGGGAGAATTTGTCAGGATTTCTGGCTTGGATTATATGGATAGTGCCCTACTTATTGGTCGAGACAGGGAGAAATCTTTCAAGAGGAGACTAAAATCAGAAGCGGTAGAAACATCTCTGTTTAGAAAATTGCGAACAGTTAAAAGTGAGCATGAAACTTTTAAGTTTTCGTCTGATCTGGATGATAGACTTGATAGAAATGTTCGTTCTTGGAACTGTCAGAAATGTTTTGCACATTATGACGTTCAGAGCGTTTTGTTTAACATAAATGAAGCAATGGCTACCAGAGTAAATGTAGGAAAAAGGAAAAATATAACCACTGGGGCTTCAGCTGCGTCACAAACTCAGATGCCAGCAGGCCAAACGGGAAACTGTGAATCTCCTTTGGGAAGCAAAGAGGACCTCAATTCAAAAGAGAATTTAGATGCTGATGAGGGTGATGGGAAAAGCAATGATTTAGTATTGAGTTGCCCTTACTTCAGGAACGAAACTGGTGGTGAAGGAGATAGACGGATTGCACTTTCTAGGGCAAATTCAGCATCTTTTTCTTCAGGTGAAAGTTGTTCTTTTGAGTCCTCCCTGAGTTCCCATTGCACAAATGCTGGTGTTTCAGTACTGGAAGTACCAAGAGAAAACCAGTCCATTCACAGAGAGAAAGTGAAGCGTTACATCATAGAACACATTGATCTTGGAGCATATTATTACCGCAAGTTCTTCTATGGAAAAGGTAAATTTTTCTAATGCAACTGTTCTGAGATGTTCATGCATTACATTTAAGTTGCTTAGTAAAGATTATTTTTTTTTCCTCCTCCTTCTCCATTGAGAGACCTAAGTATTACAGAGGACCCGGAAACTCTTTACTAAAATTAAGCCTGTTATTCTTGCTCTCCCAGAGGGATATTCAACAACCAGTGGGTTATTTATAAAGTTACGCAATACTTGTGTAAGTGTTGTATAAATTCACTAAGTATGGGATCATTTAAATTATTACATAAATTAACTTCTCTGAACCAAACTTTCTTGGTGGGCAGGAAGAAAAGAAGACATTTATATCCAGTAAATGCATTGGAAATAGTGATACCCAGAGTGGAAATCATTATTTCCTAAAAGGTGCCTCCAAAAGAGAAGGTTTTATTAGTGAGGCTTCTGATTCCCTTCTTCTAGATTCTGCTGTCTTCAAGTGTCTCGTGGGGCCTTTCGTACTGTATGCTCATATATGTACTCCTTAAACAGAGAGCTCTGATGACATCTAGTTTTTCAGCTGAAAGAAGCTTGTTTTATGTCTTTCTCCTAGCCTTTTACCCTGTTCTTTTAGGATATGTTCACACTGCACTGTGCCAGGGTACTTTTCTCAGCAGAGTAATTATCTTGGCTTGAATCGTTATTAAGATAAATTGTTTTGACTTTGTGATCTACTTTGGCTGTCTGTATGCAGCACTGAATTCTGCAGTGTGTGTGAAATCTCTGTTTTTGTGGGGAGAACCCCAAAATACCTGTCTCTGTCCTTTCTGTATTAGGTATTACAGCTCAGACTTTTTGCTGTTATTAAAAGAAAAGAAAAGAAAAAAAAAAATCTGCGTCTGTCCTTAAAAGAGTGTTGGTTTACTGCCTGAGTCTTCCTGAAATCACACTTCCTCTGCTTTCTAACTATGTTTGAACATCAGGAAATAAGCACTGTGCTGTACTCCTTCCACCTGTGACCCTTTCCAAGGGACTCGAAAGAGGATGCAGTACCGTGCTTGTTTTCACGATACAGAAGACACCTAGAACATATTGGCTGTAAAAACACTGTATTTAAAAGGCAAGGAAGAAAAGAATCTGGATCTGTCATGGAAGAGGAAGAAAAAGACCCAGAGCTAAGCAAGGAATGCGCAGTAAATTCAGAGGTTCAAAATGTCTGTTAAGCTAGGCAGGTTGTAAAGGATCAAAAAGTGTTGAGGGAGTCAGACTGGAAGAGAATGAAGGGAAACTTGTAACAAAAGGGTGGCATATTTTTGGGGGAGGCAGAGAGCAGAAAAGATTGGCATAGCAGAGGCGAAAGGAAGATTGCTAATGGGCAAAGGTGATAGCAGGACAGGAAAAAAAAAAGACAAGGATTAAGCCAAATGAAAGAGGACTTGTTTGTGAAATGCTTTTATCATGGATGAGTTACAGGTTCTGAAGGGCTGAACATTTTTTTGTGAAGGAAAATCTTGTCAGAGAGACTAAAAAAAAGACAATACAAAGAGTACTCAAAACCACTTAAATAATATACTATAAACAAACCTAATGACCTTTCTGGAAAGCTGATACAAATGTAATTAGTTTTAATTAACTTCTGGTATTATATTTGTATGATCTCTTGGCTAAGTGTAAAGCATGTTTATATTAATATAGTATTAGAAAGTTAAGAAATAGTAACTGAGAGTTTTATCCCACATAGTTTATAATGCGAGGAAACTTGCATTGTTATTGTCCTTGTTACTAATTGCTCTGTAGGTGGAGTTATGATGTATGCATTTAATATCCAGTAATAAGTTGTTACTCTCTCACCTTTACAATGATATATAAGCGATGCCCTGTTCCACATTATCTTTCTATAGAGCTGTAACAGAAGCTACATGAGAGAAATCTGTATTGGATGGCTCTTACGAGTCAGAGCAAAGATGTTGGTGGAACTAAAAACTTAATTTTCAATACCTGTTATCTCAAGGGATCGAGCATATGGGGAATCTTCAGGTTACATCCAGCTGAACACAGTTCTCACCTAAGCAAAGCTTATTGTGGATAGAGAAAATAAAAAAGGCATTTTGCCTTGGGCACCAAAATGTCTTGCTGCTGTGCTGATCTCCCATATAAGAAAAAGTGACATTTATATGCATACTGAGTCTTACTTGGTGCTCTTCCATGACAGTGAGCTCTCCTAGCTGATTGTTCATTGAATTGTAGATTTAATGGCACAGTTGAATTTAGCAAAATAATTGTGGAAGGATGAAATAAAAATTTAGTAAACAATAGTCACTTGTATATAGAGACATACGTAATGCCACCAATTTTCTTTGCCTTTAACAAGATATCTATGAAAAAGAAATAACTTTCTGAATATTTTATTTAATTCACAGTTTTATAATTGGCACTTGTCAGCATACAAGTTTTATTTCTGTTTTAAGATGCATGGAAGAAACACCCTGGCACATGTAGCACTAATTATTCCATTCCCTTTCAAGAAATGAGAGATTTGGAATTCAGTGTCATCTTAAATGAGCTGAAGTTTTATACTGCATATTTATAAGCTTTGTAACTATTGTTAAAATCCAGTCCAACACGACTGATGTAAAATATGTTAATGTTTATGGAAAATATCTTCTCAGTTTTCAGTTAAGGTTTGTAAAAGCTAGAGTGTTTTATTTCATTTCATGGTTTTGATTTATTAATGGTGTCCTTTAGTGAAATATATTTTTGTGGGAGAAAAAGGGATAAGAAGGGAAAAAAAGCTATGTTGATTTTTAAAAAGGGTAATTGAAATATGCTTTTATTATCATTGACTTGTTCTTTTCCTGTTGTGCAATTATTCTCATAATACCTTAAGTCTTGACTATTACTACCATGCTTTTTGTTTGAGGGATGCTTGCAACCATTTCTTAACATGTTATTGTATCTATCTGCTGATATGAAACTGAAAAAATGTCTTAGAAGAAATGTACAGGCTTAGGAAGCTTTTGGTATTAACTCAGTTTTGTATAAGACTTTTGTATTAGAAGAAAAGTTGACAAGATTCCTCAAAATGAAAAAGTGAAAAATGAGGAATATTTTACCATCTCTCTTTAAACAGCTAGAAAATAGCACTTATTTTCTCCTCCTCTTTGCAGTCGATACTTTTAAATCAACATAAATACATTTAAATGAACTTAATGAGTTTGTACTTTATGAGATTTTTTTTTTAAAAGTGCCTTGAATTAAAAATGCTTTCCCCAAATCCCAGAATATCAGTAGCCATGCTATTCTTTCATTTTCTTCAGCTGCTTTAATTCACATTCTTGAAACTGTTTTATCTATTTTATTTTTAATGTACATAAATAATGTCTTTGGATTTGTGTCTACAAGAAATAAGTAGTTATCTGCCAAGCTTGCATTTTTCTGCTCTGTAATACTGCAGCCAAGAAATCTAGTAAACATGTAATACGCTTGTCTAGATTAACATCAAAATTGAAGGCTGTAGAAACCCTAACTGAGAAGTTTACCTTTTGTCAAAGCCTGAATATGCAGCTGTGGGGAGTTTTTATGTTGTCGAAAGTGTTTGGCCTCTGAATCTCTCTCTCTGGTCTGTAAAATCCTATTCCATTTGGTAAATTTGCCCATAAAGGCTCAAAGTTTTAGTTTAATACTGGGAAATCCATGAGGTATAATTTATAGATGTCGGTAGAATGCTCAGGCTGGGGAAGGAATGTAGTTGGTGAGCATGAGAGAATAATTTAATGTCTGTGCCCCTTTGATCCCAGGTGTTCCTTCCAAAAAAAGGGTGCTAGTTGTAATCTGCTGCTGCTCATCTCATTTTCTCTGTACTGGGAGATGAACTGTAACCACCAACATATTTTATAGATAGATTTTTGAAAGGCTACTGGAAACTTAATTTAAAATTGATTTGACAATTAAGACTGCCATTTATGTAGAGATAACTTTATCTTTTTGTATCCATTCTGAGAGTATGGATGACTTCTCAGTGAAAGACGTTTTGCTAAAACTTCCTTACGCAGTTCTATAAATGCATTGTTTAAAAAAAAAAAAAGAAAAAAGTATCAAACTAGCTCAAAAATGCTAGCAAAGTAGTTTTAATCCAGACAATCTTAAAAGGAGAAATTAGTCTATTACTTCATTGCTCTTTAAAATATAGAATTATATCGTAATTTGGATTGGAAGACATTTCTGGAGGTCATCCAGTTTAATTCCCTGTTTAAAGCTGCTTTTAATGGTAGGTTCTGAATAGGTTACTCAGAACCTATTCCCCTTTAGCTGTCCCTTTAGCTTTTGACCATCTCTAAGGATGGAGATTTCATAAATTCTCCTGGCAACTTGTTCCTGTGTTTGATTCCCCTCAGTGAGGGGCTGCATGTTGTGATGGTTGTATCTTGTCCTTTCTCTCTGTACCTTGGAGAAGAGTCTGGCTCCCCTCTATAACCCCCTTAGTAGCTAGTGGGATCCTGCAATTATTTCCCCCCTTAACCTGCTCTTCTCCAGGCTATGCGAGCTCATCTCCTTCAGCCTCTCCTCACCTGTTATATGCTCCAGGGCCTTAATTGTCTTGGTAGTTGTCTGCTGGCCTTTTCCCACTCTGTCCAAAGCTGGACACTACTCCTTATGTGGCCTCACAAGTGCCAAACGGAGAGGCATAATGTCTTCTCCTGCCCTGTTGCTATGGTCTTGCTAGTGCAGCCCAGAGTGTGGTTAGCCTTTACCTTTGCAAGGGGTTCTGCTGGCTGCTGTGCAGCCTCACCAGGGTCCCCAATCCTTTTCCACAGAGCTGCTCCTGAGGCAGTTGGTCCCCAGCCTATGCTGCTGGATGAGCTTGTTCTGCTCCAGATACAGGTTTTTGTCAGTCCATTTTTTCAGATTGTCAAAGGGAGAGTTTGTCAGGTTGAAAACTTCAGTGGGTTAGGAGTCGCGTCACATGCATCTCAGCTGTCCCATCTCAGCAGCAGCCTCCAGGGGAAGGGGAGAGCGGGCAGTGAAGCACAGAGAGCCCACAGCTATAGGACTCTACCTGTGTGGATGAGTTAACCTCCTTTGCCCACTTTTGTAAAATACTGCAAGGTTTATGCATTTCAGTATGTGCCCTGCGCACACATTACTCATTTGTTAAAAGCCTGATGGTTATTCCCCCTCGTCTGTTGCACCCAACTACAGCCCTAACCTCCGATACATGAACTGTTCTACTTGAGCTTGGTCATGTACATTAATTTGCTGAGGATGCATTCCATTCCATTCCATTCCATAATTTAGAATTTAAAAAAATATTAAGCAGTAGGAGTTACACTATAAACTTTTGATAAACCTTTTAGTAACTGGCCACAAATTGGAATTTGTATTACTAATCACAGTCCTTTGAGGTCAGCTGTCCCCATAGTTTTTGTCCACCTTGTAATTTGCATGTCCAAACCATGTCTGTTCAGTTTAGCTACAGGGATGGAGTCTGTGTAAAGCGCATTTCTAAAGTACAAGTAGGTGACATTCATTGCTCCTTCCTCATCCATAAAGCCAGTCATCTCATTGTAGAAAGCAACTGGCTTGGTCATGCATGATTTGCATTTGGTAAATCTATGCAGGCTGTTTCTAAGCATCTTTTTGTCCTTCATATGCCTGGAAATGTCCTCCATGAGAATTTGTTCCTTAATCTCCCTGGGAACTAAGGTTTATGGTGACTAGTCTATAGCTTCCCAGACCCTCTTTCTTGCCCTTTTAAAAGGTGGATGTAACCCCTCACTATGACCTTGTCAAAGGTGATAAAGACTGCCCTTACAGTATTTCCCTCAACGTGTATCCTGTTTGGTCCCATGAATTTGAGTGTGTCTAGTCTGCTAAAATAGTCTCTAACTTCATTTTGCTCTTCTGTCGATAGTGCTTTACTCTCCCAAACTGGGCCAGGTGGCTTAAGGATGAATTTAACTATTCATCACAGACTGAAGAGTTACTAGCCTCAGTTTTCACTTCTTAAAACTGAGTTTCTGCTTTGAATGTAAAGCTTTAAATAAGAATAAATTGAATGAAATGAAGGAAGCCACATAGCACCTTACTTGTTTGAAGGCTGTTAGTTTTTGTTGAAGACTTTATGTGGATAAAGTTTCTCCAAAGTAGTTTCTTACGGCATCCAAAAAAATGATTAATTTCATAGTAACAAAAAATGCAAAAAATTATTTCATTGTAGCAGCAGTTGCGGTAACTTGAGTTATGTGATAGGAGTGACCATTCTGCTCATGAAAATTAGCATTTTGTGATTTATGTACTTACTGTGCAGTTCAGAAGATCAGTGTATTTACAGATCTCGTAGCTCAATTAAAAATAATGGTTTTTTTGTTGCTGCAGAAATTTTTAATGGGATTTGATGAATGTTTTCTAGGAGACTCATAATTCATTATTCTCTTCTCTCTTAATTCACTCTTGTTCAAAAGAGCATCAGAACTACTTTGGAATAGATGAAAATCTTGGGCCTGTAGCAGTCAGCATCCGGAGGGAGAAGGTTGAAGATGCTAAGGAGAAAGAGGGATCTCAGTTCAACTATCGTATAGTTTTCAGGACAAGCGAGGTAATGTTCTTTCAGTATTTCTGCAAAGGAATGGAAGAATTAACATAGAGTTTAGGATACTAGTTGTTTGTGCGTGGATATGTTGCCAACTTTGAAAGTAAATCTGTTCATGGGAAAGGGGTGTTTCTTGTAGTATTAGTAAATGTGGTTGCTCCTGGAACAAAGTTTTCCTTTTCCATACTGCATAAAATTTTTCTCTTTTTGAGTGGGCGTGCAAGAGGCGGTAAGTTGGCTGAAGGGAACTGCAAGGGGCAAGCAAAGGAACAGATGATAAAAACAAAGCAGAAGATAGGTTTGGATCAAGCTGCTTGATGTTACATTTCTAATGATAGAAATAAAAGATTAAGAAATACCGGGGGAAAGGGAGGGTGGAAATATGAAAGCTAGTACTAGGACTTATTTGTATTGTTTGTGTTTTGTTTCAAAATACTTTCTTAGAGGCTTTTTTCTGAGAGATGTTTTTATATACTTCTACATACATGATTTGTGGAAGGAATATTAATATGTTGATAAGAATAATTGTCTTATTTGGAAGAATGGCTCACTTGTGATCCTTGTGGAAGGACATGTCTCAACTTCTATTTCAAGATAATTAGTATCTCTTGCAAACGAATTTCTTCTTTATCACAGCAACAAGCTTTCATTTGTATGAAAATACACAATGTTAATCTTGTAGCAAGCAACTATAAATTTTCATTATCTGTAGGGCTGTTGCTTTTTATTGTGATTAGGACATAGAGAAGTGTCAGCTAGACCTCCTGATATCTCTGAGCTCATGTGCTTGTACAAACAGATACAGAAACAGATATATGTAAATTTTTTTTTAGGCCAGGTTTTTCTTTTATTGCCAAAAAGGGGTGTCTGTGTTTACGTGTGGAGAGGTGATTCAGCTGACTCACTTCTAAGAAACGACTCTCTTATTGCCAAAGGTGATGAAGGTAAAGCAGCATGGTTTAAAAAATAGGTGGATGGGTTAAATGAAGGTGCCATTAGCTGTGTCTTGCCTCACATACAACTACTGTGTCTGCTAGGGTAGTATGGCATTAAAATTAACAATTTTTAGTTTTCCTGTTAATAAGATCATCAGTGCATTTCTTTAAACAAAAAATGTATTTGTCACTGAGACAGTAAGAGCCTGTCTCCTCTTTAAAAGTTATTTAGTAATCTTTTTACTGGTTAAAAAAATTAAAAATAGGGATCTTATTCTTCCCATTCTTTCTTCCATGCTTTTGCCGAAACCTGAAGTTTATACCTTTAATTGTGTTTGCAGTATAAGAACTAAAAATGTTTTGTGTGTTTTACCTTTACTGCAGCTTACTACACTTAGGGGAGCAATTTTAGAAGATGCTATACCATCCACTGCTCGGCATGGCACAGCAAGAGGTCTGCCTCTCAAAGAGGTACTGGAGTATGTAATACCAGAGCTGAGCATTCAGTGCCTGAGGCAGGCTTCCAACTCACCGAAAGTACCTGAACAGCTGCTTAAACTGGATGAACAAGGGGTATGTAGCACATGACTTTTCTTTAAAGACTATTCATTAAAATAAAATAAAAAAATTCTTAAATATTTTACAGGCAACGTTAATAAACATTGATCTGTAATGCAAACCATTCACACTGATACTTATGTATTTTCATTGACAAAATGAGGTTTGCTTTTCTAAGCAAATTATTTTTAAAATACATTGCAGCTTAGGAAAAAATATTGGTCTATGGAGATTCTCTTTAGATGGCTGAGAGAAAGATTATATCTAAACTTTTAACAATGGTAAGAAGTGATTTTCACAATCTGTATTTGCACTTTAATGTGTACAAATGTTGAATGCAAATGAAAGTACATCTAACATTTTATTAATATTTTGTATAGGTAAGGAGGCAAAAGGATATAACATTAAGTCTCTGCATCTAAAACTTTGGGTTGTTTTTTAGAATAACATTTTCTGATTAGCTTGCAGTAGTCTTACTAGAATCGAATGCTTGTGGATTCAAACAATTGAAATGGTGATTGAGACTAATGAATTAACTACATGGCAATGAAATATTCATACAGCTTAAATTTGGAGAGAAAATGGTGAGGCTTATTGGGTTCAATAAAGTGAATCTGCTTGGTTCAAAGGTTCGAAGCTAGTGATTAAATTTATAGCTTCTGAATAGTCTGTGAAGGACAGGCTTGTGATGGCCTTTAAATCAATTTTTAAAACCATGTTTTTAAAACATGTTCGTTTAAAGTGAAGGTTGCACTTTCTATGCAAAAGTCAGTATCTGTCTGTTCAAGTTGAATCAGCTGATGGGTCCAGTTGATTATGATGATGGTATAATTAATTTTTTTAATGCTAATTCTATTTTGAGTCTAGTGATTACGTCTAACGTTGGTGGTGTCTTCCAGAATTCTTCTGTCTTCTCTTGTGGGTGTAACAATTGCTCAAAACCAAGTAAATGTAGACAGAGGAAGAAAATTGCTTTTTTGGGTAGATTGTTAAGCTATTTTTGTATGTATAATTTACTACTTTTGTTCACTGTAGTCTTTGAGGAGGACTTTTAATTGAAAATTCATTTTGCCTAATGTCCTTATTTTTTCCTATGTTTGTCAGTTCTTCTGGTAAAACAGTAAAGGGAAATCAGAAGCACTCAGTTCTGAATCTAGGAGTTCATATGTACTGTTGCTCTCTGTCTCTCCTGTTTCAGCTCCAGAGTGAGTTTAGGTTAATCTAATAAATAATATTCACTGCTCAGAAGGGCAGTATGTTCTAGGCAGTACAGAGTACTACTTTATTTGACGTGACCTGTATATTTCCCAAACTTACTATAAGTATTTCCCACAAATTGGAAACGGAGATTGTTCACTGAACTGGCCAAAGTAATTCTTTAATCATGAACTCCTAATTTTGAGAAACAGCAGCACATAGCACTTCTTTTTGTTTTGAGTGATCAATTCTGAAAATTCAGTCCTGTTATGAAATGTGCTGTCACCAGGCAAAATGTAATAGTAATGTATCTTATGTGCTGCTTATTATGAGATAATTACTTGAACATAGACAGAAAGCTGTGCATAGAACTGGCATGGGATCCATTAATCCTCTTATGTACTTGATGCTTTCAGTTTATTAATCAAGCAAATATAAAAAGAGCTATGCTTGGCAACTGAAGGTGGTGGCTGGCTGAAGTGTCATGAATTTAAAAATATGAATCATGATCTAGAGGATTAATACTGTCACCAGGATAATATTCATTTTGCATAACGGTGTATTAAATGTTTGCATAGTTCCTCAGCAGACTGAAGACTGTTCTGGTGTTTTGATTTCATTGTCTACCTGTTTCGTAGTTTTCAGTGAAGTCTAGTATTGGATTATGGAGGAAATTTGCAGCTAAAACTTTGTCTCTAAAATAACAGTAGAAAGTAGATGCAAATTGGATTGATGACCTAATTTGAATATATAAATAAAGAATCTGCATTTTCCCAACTTATTCTGGCATCTGATGATCAGCATTATATTTGACTGTAAATTTACAAGAAAAGTCAACTATTTATCTATAACCTGAACAAGATTTATTTTTTTTACCTCTCTCTAATTCCCCCCTAGTTCCTGCTTGCCATTTCTGATAATGTCTTTTTATTGTACGTGTGCTTTTTGGTTTACCTCACATCTTCTGGGAATATTAACTTCTTTCTAGGCCAAAGGCTGAAGTTTACAAAAAGCCCAAAGAAGTTGGGAGCTTTGCATGCAGTGATATTTAGTGCCTGTTGAGTGTCTAATATCTTGTGGTTCCTTGCCAGAAAAACTCTAAAATCTTCACATGATGAAAGTGAACAGGTTGTTGCTACATGATAAAGAATCTATACTGTACAAGAAGACAACAAGATGCCGAGATTCAGTAGTGAGTGATTCTGACTAGAACACAGTCATTCTGAGTCAAGAAGGACTGCTATGCACCTTGAATACGTATCATATACCCAAGTAGCTAAACAGGTTTAGAAATTATTTTCTGATGTCACATTATTAAATTGTTCTCAGTGTTACATTAAATGTAAAATTTCTAATTTAGAGATCATGAAATCAGAACCATATCTGCAGTTATTTACTTAAAAAGACTTGAATAAGCAGGCGGTACCATTTCAAAACTTGCAAACTTTATCAGTTTTAAGTATTCCGATGGTTTTTCATGCCAGTTAAATGTACCACATAAGAAGATCCTGCTAAAGCTTATTTAGTTACTTCTTTCTTAGGCATTGATGTTCTAAAGGTGCATCAATTTCTGCTTCTGCACAGTCCCCATGATCTTGGCATGAGAGTTCTTTTGCTTATGTCTTCTCTTTTCATAGTCATGAATGCACATAGCACATACGTAGGAGGTTCAGATTACTGCAAATGAGCTGGCAGCTGCTGCCGTGTTTAGGAATAGTGGTATTGGTAGAATCAAATTTGTACATAATTGCGTAGTGTTTACAGTACTTGTCCATGAAGTGAAACCCCAGGCTTAATTCCTTCCTTGGGCTGGGGAGTTTCAGATCCTCATCTTCAGTGTCTTCTAGGACAATGTTTAAACCATGAGATGGGAGGTTGTTTTGGAAGATAGAGGTACACTTCACTCCTGTTTGGAATTATATCAATATTAATGAACAAATTCAGGAATGACTGATTTCCTCAGAAAGAATGAAGTAGTGTGACTGCATATTTCTAGACTGAGTATTTTGCCCAGGTACTTCTTTACTGTTAGTTGCTGCCCCTATCGTTGGTGTCTCAGTTAGCATTTAACTTCTCCACTCCGCAGTTCTAGTGTGAAGTCAAGGAAATTAACTTAAAATCCCTGTGTCTTAAGCTAAACTATTTGACACAGAGCTGAGATAGAGGTGGCAGTGTGCTCACAATCATTTTAAGTCTCTGATGGGAAGTGTCAAGTAACAGTAGTGCTTCCTGTAATCTAATGTTTATATGACCAGTTCTCATCCAGTTTCCTCCATGCAATGTTCATGCAAGCTTTCTACTGAATAAAATAGTCACCAATGTGCAATCCGGAACCTTTTGTTAAATGCCGAACCCTCTCCAGGCGGTGTTTCAAAATGGGGCTCAAACACGGAAGCGCTTTGGATGGATAGCATCTAATGTCAGTTAAAAGGAAATGACAAGAGCAGTCTGGTAACTGAACCCTGCCCTGCTCCAGAGTTCACCAGTCTGACTCAGGCAGCTCCTACGGTGCATCCATAACCCAGAATCTCCTGTTATTTCAGATGGTCATCCCTCCCATTCCACATCAAACTTTGGCACAGCTCCTAGTTCTTTTGTGTTCTGTGCTGCCCAGGTGAAACCTTATTGCAGCACCATTCCTCATTCCTGTCCTTAGTAAGCCTGTTCGTTGTTCCTAACTGCTCCCTGGTCAGTGGCCTCCAGCCAGAGTATGATCCACAAGGGCTCACCCCTACACAACAGCAGTTATCAAAGGGAGAGGATGGATTGGGGCTCACCAGAGAGGCGGGCGGGCTGCCATCATACGTTACTCGTTCCTGCTGTGCTGCAGGTTTACTACACCAGTCGACCAAATTCTGTAGTGCGCATTGCCATGAACATAGATCTGCTGAAATCAAGGAGTTAGGCCTGTATGTACTAGTTAAAATGAAAAGAAATTGTCCCACTGATAGGCTTAGTTTCATAGTAAGTAAAGAACTCCAGGTCTAATTGAAGTTATGAAGTGTTTTGCTATTTAATTTAATAGTCTAGCATTTCCCTGTTACTTCATTTTAATACGTTTACCTTTTGGGCATGAGATTCTTTATGTCAATGATTCTATCTATGGCCTTTAAAAATCTTCATTAACTTGGACATCTGGGGGATTTTTTGTGTGTTGGTTGTGCATGAAGGTAAATAGTTAAAATAAGAATGCTGTCAAGTTAAATCTTGAATTGCATGGCAGACAAAGAAAGAGTACTAGCTTCAAAAAGCAGTAGCATCATGAAAACACAGAACACTAGGTTAGTAAAAGCATAGTGAAAGCTTTTATTTCTCCAGGGGTGATGAGGATTTAGGCAGTGGGGGCTTTTTTTGTTTTGTGTTTTTATTAATTGACTGTTGGCAACTGCCTTATATACAGCTCTCCACTTACAATGGAGAAATGCAGCATTTATTGAAGAGGGAAGGTTAAGGATTATTTGAAGTCTGAAATTATATTTTTTGACACTTGCTTCTTCCGTGTATGTATGTTTTCTTGAATCAACTTTTTAGTATTCTCATCCTGTAGCTTTTCCTCAAAATTGCTGCGGTAAAACATCGGTGCAGTAGCATGTCTATGGATTTGAGTTTTACGATATACTTAACGTGGCAGACCATGTGTTACATATCACTAAGGTGAAGCAGACTGTTCTAATTTTGCTCTAATAGCAATATATACAGTCTTTGCATAACACACATTTTAGACACTAATCTTGAAGTTTGATTAAGAGAAGTCTACAGCTGGAGAGTTGATTTGGGTCGTGAATATAGATAAATGTCTTAAGGGAATCTGGTGTGACTGATGGTCTGTGTCAGTTTGATGCTCTGAAAGCTGTCAGTTAAGAATAACAGAGCTAATCTATTCACATGGAGTTTCCTGTTTGTCATCTTAAGTACGCATAAAAGCTAAGAAAACAAGACAATACTCTGCTCAAGAAGTAATCATTTCTTTTTATACTTAACTTTTTATAGTTTTTATACTTTTTTTATAGAAGTAATGTATTTCTTTTTGATGTTCTAGAATTGAGACTCTAGTTTGTTTAACAAAACTATTTAACTGCAATCTGATTTCTAGCTTGAAGTATACCTCTGAAAATTCTTATGTTATAACATGCAATAGAGTGTGCTTTTATAGATAACTACGTCAAAAGTCTTCGTGTACTGCTTTTATTTGTGTTTGGATAGTGACAATCTCATTTTCTTTCAAGATAGTTGTTGGATTTTTTCGTTTTGCGTTGTTGGGCGTTTTTTCTCCTCTTTCTGTAGTGAGAGAGAATCTGTCTTTCCACTTTCAGATAACTTCTGCCAGGGGTTATAACAGTGTTGATATTTTAATTATTAATATTTGTTCTAGTATTGATTTTCCTTTGCTTCTGTAATTTTTCCTTTCCTTTGTTTTTTTTTTTTTTTTTTTTTTCAGCTGAGTTTTCAACATAAGATTGGTATCCTTTATTGCAAAGCAGGCCAAAGCACAGAGGAAGAAATGTATAACAATGAGATGGCAGGACCAGCTTTTGAAGAGTTCCTTGACCTGCTGGGCCAGAGAGTACGGCTCAAAGGATTTAGTAAATACAGGGCTCAGCTAGATAATAAAAGTAAGTCATGTTTCCGGCCTATGGTAGAAACTATAATTATCCAGTTGATCTTCTGCAAATCCTGTTTTGTCTTTTCATGCTTTTAACTTTGGGGTTTGGTTAGTAAGATTATATGGGAAATGAGGAAGATGAAGCATATATTACACCTTGTCTGAAAGGTTATTTACTTTTTCAGTGGCATTAGTGGAACTGAAAATCAAAGCAATTTTGTTCATTTGTTTGCACTTAGTTGAAATCATACTATGTGAGTGATATTTCTAAATTTCCCAGCTACACTCTAACATCTTATCCTGAAAAAGGAAAAAAAAAAAAACACCAAACACGTATTTCAAAATATGGAGTCATGACAAGGGACCATTTTCCTTATTTCAACTAAACTTTTGTGTTTCTTTTTAATCAACATACATATTGATGTTTATATTTAAGGAGCAATCAAGTTTTCTCAGTTTTCTAGTTTCTCACACATGCACAGTGAGCATGTTATCGTTTGACAGGTGATAAACATTGATCTACCTAACCACTGCATTATTACTGCCATTTCCTCAGGTCTTTCAGTTTCCCTAAGTGCAATAGTATAATAATTTAATTGTACAAATTTGGGTTTTGTAGCAAAAATAGGAACTGAAGTATTGCTGTTAAAAAAGTCAATGATATGTTAACACACTTCTTTATTAGCACAGCTTTTCACTGCCGTTAGATTTAACTTAACTTGTTCTTAGTTTAATGTAGTTTTAACAGAATTTTGACAACTGATCACTATGAGCTGTGATCTAAGGGTATCTAGGTATTCATTTACTTTATTGTAACATACTATTTTTTATAAATATAAAGACTAGATGTAAGGAAGAATTTTTTTACTATGAGGGTGATGAAACACTGGAACAGGTTGCCCAGAGAAGTGTTAGATGACCCATTCCTGGAAACATTCAAGATCAGATTGGACAGGGCTCTGAGCAGCCTGATCTAGTTAAAGATGTCCCTACTCATTGCAGGGGGGTTGAACTAGGTGGCCTTTAAAGGCCCCTTCCAAACCAAACCATTCTATGATTTGATTTGCGTCCTTATTTTTGCTGTAGCTTGCATACTACATCCTGAGAATAGAATTTTTTCTTTATATACTGTATATGGCCTTTGTACAACAGAAAAGGATTATTTTTGTTAGCGAAGTACATCTTTTTAAACTGTTAAATCCTGCTACTTGTGTGTGTATTCTACTTACTCTTCTAATCAAATGGGAAAGTTCCTTGAGCTGTTAGAGATAAGCTACTAAGAAGGAAGATTAGAAAGATCTACTTAAAGGAAATTAATGGAAGATCTTCTTTTCATACAGGGGGTATTTTGCCTTTCAGGTAGTCACAGAGATCTAAGCCCTCTTATTTACTTCTCAGTTCCTCCTTCTACTTATCCACCTGATCTCTTGCATGTTTTTGCTACTTCAACATCAGTCTTCATTTAACTGTAATACATCTGGATTTTACATTTTTTTTAAATTTGAACACTGATGTGTCAGAGTCGTGAAAGGATTTCTCTTAGACGAACTAGTAGTGCCCTGATGGACTGTCATCTCCTCTACAGCATAAGGAGAGAGACTTAATAACTCATCTTATAAATTTTTGGAAATGTCTAGTGCGTGTACATTGTGGTTGGTACCCAGTACAGATAAACTGACCATAGGTCAATCCCCAGCGGGAAATGAGATATGTGAAGTTGGTGATAAAACCTCATGCTTTTGCAATGAACAGAGACCAGCTTTGCAACTCAAGAAATCTTTCACATTCTCCCTCTCTAGTAGTGGTGGGAAATGGTGAAAAGTGAGCTGAATCCTATGACAGATTCTAATTTATGACTTACAAGGTGGGAACGTTGCAATTCCATAGCCCTGTCAACCTGCGTAAGCACCACATTTATTTATATTAACATTATTGCCTCTTTGCTTAAATCCATGCTTGTTTCACTTTAATAATTCAGGCTCGATAGAGACTAGTGCATCCTATTTCAGTACAGAATAACTCATTTTTCAAATTAATGTGTAGAAATATTTATTAACACACTGTAGATGTCAGACTTCTGGGATGAATTGATAAATAGGGATGAAAAATTCAAAAGAGTAAGGGGTGTTTTGATTTTGCTTTTTTTTCCCCAATCAGAGCATGACCAAATATCACCTAGTAATTTTTACATATGAAAATATACACTGGTCTGTCAAACAAATTCAATTTCTGTATTTACCATGCTTCAGTATGAATGTATGTTGCTGATTGACATTGTCTACGTATCAATTAGTAACATAATTTTAATATTTTATTAATGCTGTGTATCAGTAATTATATTGGCCTGTCATAAATTAGAGTTTGCAACAAACAGAATGGAATTAAGAGAGTTCACAAAGATACAGTCTTCAGTTTTATATTAAGTGTAAAATACTGACTTGTCATCTTTTTTGTGTTATACTTGTTTTTTTAATATAATGGCACAACAAGCATTACTGCATGTTGTATGTATAATTGGATAATACTTCGATCTGACTGACTGCAGGTTCAGAATAGTGTAGTAATTTCAACTCTAGTAGCCACATTTTTGGTAGGCGTAATGTTTCAGTAATATTTCTTGCTCAGTTTTTGTAGGGTTCACGTTTATTAAGTTTTTCTATTCTCAAATGTTTGACTAGCTGTGGGTTTTTTCTTTTAAAAGTTCATTTTTAAAAAAATTGCTTGGTTTATTTAATATTTTAATAAGTAGTTAATTGGTACATTTCTTATGGAATATAGAATGTAGAATGTTGTGGTGGGTTGACCTCTCTGACAGGTAAGCCCCCACCCACTTGCTTGCTTGCCCCCCCCCCGTTGGATGTGGGAGGAAATCAGAAGGGCAAAAGCAAGAAAAAATTGTGAGCTGAGATTAAGAGAGTTCAATAAGTGAAGGAAATGAAGAAAAAAACCAAACCCCTCACCTTTTCCCCCACCCAAAAAAAACCCCAAACCCACCAAAATACCAACCCAACACCACAGCAACCAACCAACTCCACAAAAGCAAGTGATGCAAAAGCAGTCACTTGCCACCTCCCATCGGCTACCATGGAAAAACTCCTCCTGCTCCTTTTTCACTGTAGAGCATGTTGTTGTATGGTACGGAATATCCCTTTGGTCAATCAAGTCAGCTCTCCCGGGTGCGTCCCCTCCCAAACTCTTGCCCATCCCTAGCCTGCTCCCTGGGATGGGGGGGCAACGTAAGGAACAGAGAAAGCCCTGATGCTGTACAAGCACTCTTCAGCAATAGCTAAAACATTGGTGTGTTACCAACACTGTTTTGATCACATACAGAAAACACAGCACCATACGGGCTGCTATGAAGAAAATTAACTCCATCCGAGTCAGACCCAGTGCAAATGTGAAGAACATGTGGAATATATTAACTACAAACTCTTTTCTGCCCTTTTTTAGTGCATTTTTAATGGCGTACAATTCTTGATCCCAAGATCAAGAAATAAGAAAATTAGAGGAAACTTTACCAATTCAGCACTATATAATTTGTTCAATATGTCTTTTAAAACATATCAATCTACTCAAAATGAGGAATTAAGGTATTATTATTGGAACATTAATATTCTAATTTTTAATGTACAGACTTTAATTATGGATTATACTATGGATAAAATGGATTACGTTTGCATTTAGTTTCCTTATTACCTGTAAAGAGAGAAATGAAGGTGAAACAACTTGAGGAAATATTGCCATTTTATATCTACAGAGGAATAGTGCTGTTTCGCTTTCACTTGGTGAAAGGTGCTTTTCTGCAAAAAAGCAGAAATGTTTCATAACTGAAAAAAAAGTTTAGCCAATTTTTCTCAAACTTTGTGAAATAAAACTAATGTTCAGAGAGGAATGCAGTGCAAAAAGGTTAGGCCAGATATGAATTTTTTTCACTAAAATTGTCAGCAGAGTAATGTTTGTAGTAGCTACCATTATGTAAATTTAATCACAGTGGGCCTTAGTAGGTCTTCAGTAAAGCATCTGTTGAGTTGGAAGATTTCAGCTTGCTTAGTGTAAGGGACTAAATTTCAAAAGGAAAACTTGTTAGCTCATTTCCAAAATCAAGGTGCTAAATCAAAAGGATTTAACTAAGTAGGATGTTGTATTGGGAAAGCATTGATTTAAGGGTAAGGAATCTGCCTTTCTGTAATAAGTATTTAAAGGGACTGTTTTGTGCAATATCTGTTCAAGATAGTTTGACTTTAATATGTAATTGCAAAAGGAGCCAGGGAATAGGGTTGCTGAGATCAGTGTAGTTTAGGCAGATACATGTATTTCACAGTGTAATTTACTTCCACCTTCTATGTCTTCAAAACTCTGTCTTTCTAAAATGCCATGGAAAGGTTATAATGGAATTATATTTTCAACAAAGATTTTAAAATAGAGGAGCGCAATAACGTTTGCTTTTTTTTAGCAACATTTAAGTAAGAAACTTCAGAGGAAATTATGCTCCCTATTTTGCATGTAACTAATTTACATTACATCAATATTAATAAATTAAGTTGATTTTATTATTGTACAAACATAACCGATGAAGCCAGTTGTAATATGAAAGTGTTCAAAATTATGCACACATATAAATATTTTCAGATTTAAGGCTTCAGATACAGTATGGTTACCATCGAATTTTACACTTAAGTGTAAAATGTTTATAGACTTTTAACCAGAGACCTAACATGGCCAATCAATTTCTTTTTGGAATACAATTACTATTTAAAACAAAACCAAATCCCAAAACCTTAAATAGTGTATGGAAGAAAGTGCTGGAGAATGTTTATTTGTGTAGATAACATAAAATTATATTAAAAAAATGAGTGAACATGGAAAAAGAGAAGAAAAATTGATAGTTGTCTTGACTCAATAGGGTGCTTTAAAGTTAATTGTACTCACTTAAATAACCCATGCATATTAAAGAAGGGGAATTAAAAGGATTAATTTATGACTACAGAGTAAAACTCCTCTAATTACCTGTAAACATTCTGAAATGCTAACTCTATTATTAAATAAACTTTCTAAATAAGAGAAATAAAAATATTAAGTCATATTATATATGTAATATTTTAATAATTTTTAA
>VYZM01020053.1:41240-68224 GCA_013398915.1 Dromas ardeola
AAATATTAAGTCATATTATATATGAAATATTTTAATAATTTTTAAAGATCTGAAAATTCCCAATAAAATTATTTCACATTGTACGACAATGTATTATGTACATATTTTATGTTTTTAAAATGTCTGAGTTGCATTATGTATTTTAATGTCAGATTTGAAGTAGCATTGTCAGTTTATTTTTGGTAAGGTATGGGATTAGTCAATTGTTCTTATTAATGGTTTAAATAATGAAAGTATATATTATATAACACTGTACTCAAGTATCTAAGTGTTTGGGTTTTTTTTCATGAAATGCCAATATATTCAAAATTAGATCATTTAGGCCTCAGCAAACTCTTTGGGCAATTTCTTGCAGGACCTTTTTATGTCATAATACGAAAATAAAGAATAGATCTTTAGCTGATGAAAAATGGTTTTGTTCTACTGAAAAAACTTTTAGATTGCATTAATAGATTTAAATTATAGCATGCAGAACGGTGTCCTGAAGAGTAGTATGAATGTTCTGTTTTACTGACCTTCTTGCGATTAAATTCATTTTCAGCTGATTCAACAGGAACTCATTCTCTCTATACTACCTATAAAGATTATGAGTTAATGTTTCATGTGTCAACAATGCTTCCATATATGCCCAGTAACAGGCAACAGGTATGTTTTTTAACTTTTCATTGTAATTTTACATTATAAATGTTTCACACTGAGGGTTTTTTTAAAGTAATGCTGATTTAAAAAATTGTTTTATATGAAGTATGACTCAATTGTTGGTTGGGGTTTTTTTCTTGAAATATTATAAGGCATTAGAAATCGCATAGGATAAGTTCCTGAATTAGATAGTATAAAAATCCTATCTCTCTCATTTCTTGGCATTATTAAAAGGTAATGTTGCCTGCGGTGAATGAGTTATTTTCAGTTTGAACTAGATTTACATCTTATGTATGCTTTAAACATCGAATGGAATGAAGCTTGAAAACAGTCTTATGGTTAAAATATGCATGTAATAAGATTTTTAAAATGATTCGACTTAATCCTTGTATTACAGATCTTGAAATGTTTATTAATGTGTTAGTTCAGTAATAAATGCTTAACTATATCCTTCAAGGTGTCTGCTTGTGAAGACAAAACTGTAGTGTGCTTATTTTATTTATGGAGAATTCCCTTTTTGTTATAGAATAATTCAGAATATCTTTAGCATTAAGGATGGCTAAAAAACAGCACAGCATCCAAAGTGTGCGGTGCACCAATGAGGTTACGTTGTCTTGCCTGTCTTGGATATTTCTTGCGACTGAATTAAAAAATGCAAGCACATTTGGTATAATATATCAAAATTAACACTTAAAAAGAAAAAAAGTAGAATTGCTCATAGGTCAGACTGATAATGGTTTGTAACTTTCTGCGCTACTACTCTGCGTTTTCCTAGGTCTGCAGAAAGAAGTGTTGGATTTATTTGGTTAGTTTTAAAATATTCTCTCATTCCCATGCGAGATATAAAGATTTCAGTCATTTTGGAGGGTTGTCATGAAATAAAGATGCTATCTCACTTTCCTTTTGAACAGCATATAAAAAATGGTTACTGATTGTTAAACCATATGTGAGTTGTATCTTTCATGTCTAGCCTATCGTGAGGTCTTGTGGGAAGAATAAGAGATGTGTCAAGGCAGCAAGAAAAAGATAAAAGAAAAAGATTAAAATTCTTGAGAAAGGAAAAATGAAAATCTAAATGGAAGAAAGTATATAATGTATTTATGTATTTTAAATAGTCAGTGCATAATGTTCTGAACTGTTTGAAGAACTGTTTCAAGTGAACAGTTAAGACAACTGCACATTTTCCTCCATTACACTTAGGATTTAGATGTGGTTTAAAGAAACTAAATTAGGAATCAAAAGACAGAAGAGCTTCACCATGTGATGAATAATATGAATGTTTAGATGACTCAAATCTTAAAATGTGTGGCTTTCAGAAGACAGAATGTTCAGCTAGGTCACATACTCAAGTGTGCCAATAGCTAGTAATCAAGATATTGGATCGTCATCACTGATTTGAGATTGCTCCATTTTTCTAAACTTTCATTTACACCTTATTACAAGACAGGCTTAATTTAGTAAACACACTAGGAGTTGTTCTGTCTGCAATCAATCACAACAATCTTTGACTGGAAAGCACATGTAAAAAGGGAAAACTGTACACTGTTAAGAAGATATAATACACTGAATGAGCTTGCCTTAAGAGGAAAAAAATAATATTTTGATAGCTAATCACAGGCACTGGCAGTAAAAATGGCCTTAGTTGGAGTTCATTACTTTTGTTGTCTTTCATGACTTTCCCTTGTTTGTGAGAACAGGATATCCTATTGCCACAATTCACTAATTTTCATAATTGTTTGCTGTGTGTCAGCTTCACTGCTGTGTTTCTCAGCCACCCCCCATTACTGTCCTTTCACTTCTTCCTGTGCCTTCCGTTCATTCTCATAATTTCCTTATGTATCTTTCTTTATAGTCAGGTGCCGATTCTTGTGTATAGCAAAATCTTCCAATTTTAACTCCATGGTTTTCCCCAGCAACAAGCACTCCTTTCCACAGTGTTTTAGTAAGCTCTCATCATTGTCGCTTTAACGGGTTCAATATTTAGTAGAAGCACCATGTTGTTATTCATGGCTTTCTTGAACTTGGAAAACCATCACATTTTGATCCAAGTAGCGTGCCTATCTGAAGACCCACCACATTATTTCTTTTAGGTGCTGGGGTCTAGGAGGTGATCTATTCACACGGCATGGACACTGTATTAATGAAATGTGACAGGCACACCCAAATGACCAGAATTTAGCCAGCCTTAATGTGCAAAAGGGATCTATAATAATTGTTTAATTTTCTTCTGTTACTGTTTAGTTCCAAAATACATACTAAAGTGGGAAATGTAGAAAGAGTGTTATTTCTCACAAGCTAGGATAAAATTCAGTTAGGTCTTTTTCCATGAGACATTTTTGATGCTGAAGACCACAGATGCAATTGCATCAGTTGTGCTCAAGACAGAGAGAGACTTACAGGTGCTGTGGAATATGAATGTTGTTTGTCTCTTCAGGGTTTGGCTCCCTAACTCTACATACTCAATTAAAGGGAAGTTAGGGACTACAGGGATTTTCCTTTTAGGTTACGTTAGCAATGAAGACCGCCATTCAATGGTTATTTTTTGCTAGCATATTGTGTATGTACTGGCAATGAGATTGATGCATCCTATCCCTATATCCCCTGTTTGGTAATGACTGGGCAAGGTATTGAGACACTCTTCATCATCTAGGACTACGACCTTCAATGAGCAAGCACTGAGCATTGCTTAGATTCCAAATACCTGTGAGCCAAAAATAGGCCACACCAGAATTGTTTGTTGCTTCTTCCAGGACATAACTACGCCCTGCTTGGTCCCTGATCAGGACATCCCTCTAGTTTTAGAGCCAGCAGGAGATCCAAAGAGCAAGGTAATTTTCACTTTGGCTGCAACATAGGCTGGGAACTTTCAAGTCAGCTGCTCCTTCCGTAGGACAGAAGAGACTACCAGCCCTGGTGTGGCCAGTTTCTTTCCTTTACTGGCCTTTTCTTCAAATTGTAGTTCAAGGCTTTCCCCTTTAAACTTTACCTTTGCAACGTCCCTTTCCAAATCATTCCCTTGCAAGTTTCCCGTTCACACATTTGCAGTCTGCTTGTGTGCACATGGTCAGACCTGATTAATCCAAATCAGTTCAAATCAGTTTTCACCTGGTTTAATGAAAACTTAAAAATGAAACAGATATGCAATAATGAAATAAACTTGTTGAATTTAAGCTACTTTTAAAATGGTTGGGATAACAAGCCCTGTGGTTATGCCAAACTCAGTTTAACCAGATCTGATGAAGTATCTTTTGCTGTTTGTTTTTGGTTTTGGTACTGGTTAAGAACACAAATTGAAAATAAAACTTTTGAAACCACTTATTTTAGAAATGCACTAAAATAAGTTTGAAGATTTTCTTATTTGTCTCTTAACATTTCATCACTTAATTGAATGAAAAATGTATTTTCACTGCTATTTCAACAAGAATTCCTTGTTGTTTCGCAGTTTGACTAGGCGATTAAAATTCCACAGAAGTGGATAGATTTTTATGGCTGGGCATAACCTGTAAATATACTATATTTTAAGAGAGTTCTTTTTGTCAGAGATGCATATCTGAAAATTAAGAATTGAGTAGTTAAAAATCTCAGAACTAGTATAGTAACTATTATATGGTATAAATAATTCTAATCTAATGGATTCTGCTTTTCTAACATACTTTCCTTACTGAACTCCCCTTTGCGTGTCTTGTATTCTTACATAAAACTTCACTGAGTTCCTTTTGGCTGCCTATCGTACTTGATGGGGTTCATTTTCAAATTCTACCATGCCAATTTGGACTGATACTAGAATGATGTCAAAGTGTGTTTGATGCCTCCTTACTGTAAGTAATCCTCTGTAATCTGTGCACCCTGTTGAGAGTTTCTGTTGTGCTCTGCAATGGCATGAGACTCTTTAGAGTATGTTAGAAAGGCAGATTAAAAATAAAATAAAATAAAATACAACAACCCCCCCAAAACCCTAAACCTGAGCAGACCTCAAAATGGGAGAGGAAGGGGAAACTGAGAACCTGGAAAAAAAAACCTCTAAGAGGTAAAAGTTGGGAGGAAAACCTAGGTTATAGAATGGAAACTAGAAAAGGGTTTCTTATAAATCTTTTTGCTTAGTTCCGGTTTCCTTCAATTCCTTTTTCATTTTCAAGTATGCTGTCCTTATCTCACATTTCCCAAGGAAGTACGTGTTCCCTCCTTCTTCTCCATTCAGTCCTTTATTCTTTTCCTATTCCTTTATCCTATCCAGAGCACTTCTTTCCATCTTCCAGATCACCCCAGTTAACTTCTCTCCCCTTTCCAAGTTCTTTGCATTATGATACCCTGTGCACAGCCACCTCTGTGCTTTGCCTTTGCATTGTGTTGAAGTTCACTGACCACTTATGCATGACAGTTATTTATAACAGTGTTACACTGATTGTATTTTAAAATGTTGAAGATGTCACTAAGATCTCTGCAAGCTTGGTAAGGTTCTTAAAAATGATGACCTGACTTCCTATTTCCTATTTTTGTGCTTCTTAGAGGTTTAAGCTCTTGAAAAATAGTTTAGGGATAGGATATGGGAACTGCCATAATTTTGAAAAGACTATCTTTGCTAATAAAATTTCAAGCATTTCTAAAATTTACTTCTTCAGTGACTGCTATTCTTGCTTAAACAACCTATGATGGCAAGCAGAACCTCCTAAAAAGGTGTACAAAAGCAGAAAGTATTCTTGACAACGGTGATCGTCTTAAGAAATAGATATAATTTATAATATAACAGCACGTTGCTTTCTAATTTTTTAAATTTTGCTCTGTGGAAATGTATAGGCATGAACCACTACAGGAAGAAAGAGTAATTGGGCAGTTAGTTATATAACAAAGGCAGAAATTAATCACCTTGTACCTCATAATTGGAAGTTTCTTACAAATTTAAGTGTGGTGTAAATTCCAACCTGTGAGATAATAATAACCTCTAAAGATGAACTTGTTGTTCACTACTATGATCTAATTGTATGGTTCAGTAGCTCAGCAAATTAAAGTATACCTGACACACTTGTGATCAGTTCCACGTAGTGTACTTCTGTAATTGGTACGCAAAAGGATGTATATCTTAAATTGCTCAAATAGCTAGTTATTTTGATTTTTAGTCTTAGAAACCTAAAAACATGACTGAGCCACATGACTTATACCAAATATTATTTCTGCTTTTATATCTGTTTTAAATTTTCATCAGAAGTCTTATTTCTTTAATCTGCATTTGGGATTTTGAGTTTTGATATTTAAAATAACCTAGGTATACTGAGTGCTTTAAAATTCTGGCGTTGTCCCTTCTTTCTACCTTTAGAATACCATCATTTGTGTTATTTTAGGTGATATAATGAAACATACTTAGGGTTTAGGTTTTCGCATATGCAACTTGGCATTTTTTTGTGGTTGCTGAAATACTAAGTTTCAGTGGAACTGAGAAAATACAAGCAAATACTCTTTTATTAGAAAGATTAAGTTCTGTAAAATCAGCTCGACAGAAATTTTTACTTGTTCTGTCATAAAGTTTTCAAATAAATTTATTCTTGTATCCTTTTTAGTTACATGTGAGGTAAGGTAAAGCTTTAAGTGTCTGTGTGCTATTAGTTGCCAATGCAAGCTCTTTGGCAGACTTTGGATGGATATTTAAAATGTAGCACATGCTGGACGACTTTTTTTCAGTCTACTTTTTTTCAGTCTGGTAATATACATGGATGTTTTACAAGCAAAGGTATTAAGAAAAAAGTGTAAAAAAGTTTGAGAGGTACAGTATACTTCTGTGAGGAAAGTGAACATCATTTTACTATGTTGTTTTGTTGGCTGGGGTTTTTTTGTTTGTTGTTTTTTTTTTTTTGTTTTGTTTTTTGGGGTTTTTTGAGAGAGAGAAGTGCTCTCTTATTGCTAGTCATGTTTTGTAGTTTTTATTAAGTTTTAACCTGTAACAATGATTTAGTACTTTAAAGTATTCCTTAAATATATTTTAATGATAAAAGCTACCAATTACAAGAATAAGTTTTTAATTGACGAGTTTCTTATAGCCGTTGTTTCTCCATGAGGATTCTGTGTCTCAGTTCTGTTCCTCAAGTATCCAGTTGTTAAAATCTGTGATGAGTATTCATGATAATCTATTAAAAAAAAATTTAAGATCATAATATTAAGGACAATGTTTAATAAAAATACAACATGGAAGAGCAAGGTTGATTGAAAAAGGAAAACAGTATTATATTTTTCATATAGAAGCATATATTACACTGTAAAGAGGCAACTGATGTACATTTCTCTGGATAATGAGAAATGTCAAGTGATGTAACTTTTTTTTTTATTACTGAAGTGATGCACTAAAGTGAGAGAAATATATTTTCCTCATAGAATGAAAGAGAAATGAGCAAAAACTATGCAGAAGTAGTGTGGGGATGTGAGAGAACTCACTAGTATTTTTGTGAACTTTGCCCAGTTTTCTTTCCCTATCTTTTTGCAGTTCAGTCCAATATCCTTTATCTGTAGCTATCCAGGATATGATTAATTAAAAGTTATTTCTGAAAAGTCAAGCTTAAGTTATTATATTCTTTGATAAAATAAAAAAATGTGATTTTTTTTTTTTTTTATAACTAATTCTTCAATGCATGTTTCTTATCTAGCTGCTAAGGAAAAGACATATAGGAAATGACATAGTTACCATTGTCTTCCAAGAGCCAGGAGCACTTCCTTTTACTCCAAAAAATATTCGTTCCCACTTTCAACATGTATTTGTCATAGTCAAAGTGCATAATCCTTGCACTGAAAATGTGTGCTATAGGTGAGTAGAGCTTTATAACTGTTTAAGTTTAAGAGCCTTATAACTATTTAAGTTTGTTATTAAGACTACAATGGAACTGCCTTCTTTAACGGTTTTGTGTTTCCTGGAGATACTGTGTATACAGTTTTAAAATTTCTGCTACATTTTCTGTGACTTTGAAACCCCAAAGCCTCCCTTGCACACATCTAGGGTTATGGGGCACAGTTTGTAAGCTTAAATGGGTATATGCAGAATTTTGTGTTGCTGCTTCATGGGCACAAAATGGAGAGATAACAGGTTAGTGAAAATAAGATTTGCAGATACAGTGATAGAAATAAATTTAAAATTTGTATTGCACATTTCCTTTTTCAAAGGAAGTGATTTAAAATAATATACTTTAGAAGATTATTAGACTATATAAATAGGCTAATAGCGATATGACGAGAAGTAATGGTTTTAAACTGAAGGAGGGTAGATTTAGGTTAGATATCAGGAAGAAATTTTTCACTGTGAGGGTGGTGAGACACTGGAACAGGTTGCCCAGGGAAGCTGTGGATGCCCCATCCCTGGAAGTGTTCAAGGCCAGGCTGGACGGGGCTTTGAGCAGCCTGGTCTGGTGGGAGGTGTCCCTGCCCATGGCAGGGGGGTTGGAACTGGGTGATCTTTAAGGTCCCTTCCAACCTAAACCATTCTGTGATTCTATGAAATTCCTGACTATGTCAGTATGACCCCGGGATGAGTCATGGCCTTTAAGCACATGAATTGAGGACTTTTGGGAGGTATATAAATATTCAAATTTCAGATGACCTTAACTCTCACATTTAAGTTACTGCATCATGAGTTCTGACAACGTAACCAGGTTGGAAACATAGTTCTGAACTGATTGGGAATTGTGCAAATGATAAGGACTTGAAGCATAATGGTGCAGATTTAGCATGTATAAATGTTATTATTCATTGTTTAGAATTAAATTAATGTACATCATGAAGTCAGGCCATATTACTGTCTTTCAACTGTCTTTTAGAACTTAAGCTACATTTTAGAATTTAAGCTATCTTTTAGAATTTTATTTTTGTTTCAATATCTCTTTTGTGTTTAATAATACATGACATTTCACAAGTTACATTTTTCTTATTACTAAATGATGTCTGTCTGTCATCGCAAATGTGACTGCATTTCAGTCGAACTGGTAGTAGTTGTATGTAGTTTGCACAGTATTTTGAAATCCTTTTTCAGTTGAAATATATTATGTAGATATCAATCGTAGGTGTAATTGTATCAATGCGAAAATATTCCTGTTTCTTCTACATATTGCTGTGAACTGTCCATACTAAGAATTGCAGGTAGTTTGAAATTTTGTGAACATAGAGTAGGCAACTTAAACAGGTGCAGAATGCTCCCATTATAGGCATATTTGACACCAATACTTTTACTTTGTCTTCACGCTTCATTGTAGCAAAATGTCTGAGGAATAAAAGAAATTATCTTTCTATTTATATATTTCTTAGTTTTAAGATCATGCAACTGAGTGACAGCTGAAAATGATAGACTTACATAAAAAAATAATTCTAAAAAATACTCTCATTTATGTCTCACAAAGCTTTTTTAATATTTATTCCATTAAAAAAAGGAGGCAGTGGAACCCTAAAAAGTCATCCTTGATATTTTTTGTATTAGTAAGATACATCCATAATGTTTTTTATATATTTAAAAGAAAAAAGCCATCCTAAAACAGAAAACACAATCAGTTTTCTTTGATGTGTCTAAAATGTCTGAAAATTGACACGTCAAAGCTAAACCCAGCTGTGTAAATGGACTGCACAGATCACAGTTCTGCTTATAATCTGATCTTTTTTTTTAGGAATTAACCATTGTATTTTTTTTCTTTCTATTTCCAGTGTTGGTGTTTCGCGATCAAAAGACGTACCTCCGTTCGGTCCACCCATTCCCAAAGGAGTAACTTTCCCCAAATCAGCAGTCTTTAGGGACTTCCTTTTAGCCAAAGTTATTAATGCTGAAAATGCGGCACATAAGTCGGAGAAATTTCGAGCCATGGCCACAAGGACACGTCAAGAATACTTGAAAGATCTGGCAGAAAATTTTGTTACCACAGCTACGGTGGATACTTCAGCAAAGTTTAGCTTTATTACTTTAGGGGCAAAAAAAAAGGAAAAAGTGAAACCAAGGAAAGATGCACATCTATTCAGTGTTGGAGCAATTATGTGGAATGTGATTGCACGAGATTTTGGCCAGTCTGCTGACATTGAATGTCTCCTTGGAATCTCCAATGAGTTTATCATGTTAATTGAAAAGGAATCAAAAAATGTTGTCTTTAACTGCTCCTGCAGAGATGTTATTGGATGGACGTCTGGATTAATGAGCATCAAAATATTTTATGAAAGAGGAGAATGTATTCTTCTGTCTGCAGCAGATAATTGTACTGAAGATATCAGAGAAATTGTTCAAAGACTTGAAGTAAGTACAGTTTCTAAACTGGAAGTCCAAATTTTTTTATGAAGAGTTACTTGTCTACATCTCCTTTGAGATATAATTAAAAATGTCCTATGTTTATACCTTAGGAGTGTTTTCAGTCTTTCTAATGCTCTCTCTCTGAGAGCATTACAAACAACGATCCTCACAACAGCATGTGAGATAGGCATTATCAACCCATTTTGAGGGATGAGGAATCAAATACCAATAATCTGATAGATTTGCCCAAGGCCATGAATGGTTTCAGTGTTGAATCAGGATTGAAAGTCTAAGCTTTTGTCTTCTTTTGCTGTAGCCTGTTCTCAAATTGCACCTTTGTAGGTAGAAATATACCTTAATTTAAAAATACACAAAATCTTAATGTGTAAAATATACTCACTTGGACTTTTACAATAATCCATGTGAATATTAGCGGGAAAATTTGTATAAGTGATTCTGCTGATTTGTTCCTCTATAGTGAGCAACTGCTTGAAGTAAACTAAACTAAACCAATTAATGCCAGTTTTTACAGCTGACTGGATAGTTTTTCAGACGCCCTTATGACCCTGTTAGCATGACTGTCCTATAACTATTCCAGTCAGTACAAATGAACTGAAAGGAACTCCAAAGTAAAAGTGCTGATGCATCTACTTCATGTGGTTACACTTTGCCCTTTGATCGTAATTTAAGTGATCCAGATGGTCTCAGTTTTGTTTATATTAGAAATCCCGGTACTGAAAAGAAATCATTATGCGTACCATTTTCACACTGGAACAGTTGGGCTGCAGCTGACGTTTTAAGGCCTCTGTAGTTCTGCAGTCATGTTTAACATCACTCAATATCATGCTCTATATAATAACCTTCCAAAGCACAATTAAACTTTCAATAGATGAATGTCTTTAAACTCGTCTTGCTACAGTTAAATTATCCTTTTCATTGAGGTCTTCAGTTTCACTTTCCTTAAACAGATATTTCCCTTCTGAAAAATAGTGTACGCGTAGTTCACTAGTTCCTAGTAAGTATTGCTACATGAGCAATATAAACTGCTTAACACAGATGGAAAACGAGATTCAAAGCTCTAGTGAAAATCTCTGCTGTCATCAGTGAAGACAATTTCTTTTGCAGTTTTTCATTTCTTCAGTTTTACAAAACATGGAAATATCCCAGTTGTTGAGGATAGATCTTTAAAATTCCATAATTAAAAACAAAAAATGAAATGCTTATCTATATTTACTTGAATACTTCCTCTTTTCTGTGGTCAGATTTTGGGTTAAATAATGACAAATTGGCGTTAAGCCTCAAAAACTTAGCATCTGTTACTGCCAAGTTAGCCCAAGTATTAGCTTCAATTATCTATTCCAATGAACTCTGGACACCTTCTCTCTTTCACTGCCACCTATCCAACTTTCACATTGCTTAAAAGAATTAGCTGTTAATACTTGTTTTAAAACTTTTTTCATCCCAGTTTCTTACCTCATATTTTTCTCCTTTTTCTCTGCTTCATCCTCTCTTTTTGAAAGCTCCATGTTAATGTTACTCTGTAGTTGGTTTATGACGTTGAATGCTTTCTAAACAGTCCTTTATATACATTTTGATATAAAAGCTCAGAGGTGACCATTACAACCACTAAAAAGTATTTCAAACTGATTCTACACTTCATATGCATCCTTTAAAAACCTTTTAAGTGACTCAGAACACAGCTAAGGTCAACAACCACATGTGCCAGCAGATGCTAAAGATGAAAGCTCAAACTGTGATGTAATACCAAACTTCGGTGACCAGATGATTAACCCTTTTCGGTCACTTGTAATAGCATTTTTTTAAAATGAGTGAGTAAAATGTTGCAGTTACTAAGTGAGATTGTCAAAGAACTAACTACATTTTAGTGCCTGGGTTTAAATCATGCAGACAAATAGGAAACCTATCTGAATATTCAGATAAAGCAAAGATGTGAAAAGTTGAGACTGTAATTTTGGTTTGAACGAAAAGAATCAGTTCAGGACTAAAAAAAGAGCTGGGATTTGTCAATCTAGAGTCAGATCTGTATATGTGGAGGAGAATATCTAGTGATATAAAGTAGAAAGAGCAGAAAAGCAAACTATAGGTTAACTTGGTAGGCTGTGTTTGACGGCAGAAAAAGCAGTGGTTCTGAGCTTCAGGATAACAGAGGAAGATGGAGTGTTGTAAGATTAAATGAAAACCCTGAACGGATCTTTAGACAAGAATCTGAGTAGCCAATTTCCTTAGAAGCCTGTGTACTTCAAAAAACTCTTCACCTTCTTCATGGGACTTAAAAGATCTCTGTCTTTTAATTTCATCTGTATTTCAACTGCCTCTGACTTGAGTAGTGAAAGGACCGTTTTTCTGACCTCCTTTCCCCAGTCACAGTGCCAGCATCTCCCTAGTTGCACAGTCCCACTGCCTCGCCATGCTGCCCTGAATTAGGTTGGGTCATGTTTCTGTGGGAAGCACACAATAAACTAGTGAGCTAGGCTGCCCAGATTCTGGCTCAAGTAGACAATGGAGGCGGATAATGACTCTTCCAAATTAAGAATTAATTAAGCCTCCTGAATTAAGCTCAAACTATAAAACAACCTTTGCAAAGACATATCCTATATAACTGACTATACAGAATGCTAGCCTCTTAAGTTAAGCACCTTAAATGAGATGTCTAAACTTGAGGGTTTTTTTGTTATCGCTCTCTGTTTCATAGTTTTCCTGGCTTGTATCAGAAATAGTGTGGCCAGCAGGACTAAGGAAGTGATTGTACCTCTGTACTCAGCACTGGTGAGGCTGCCTTTAGAGTATTGAGTTCAGTTTTGGGCTCCTCACTACAGGAGGGACACTGAGGTACTGGAGTGTGTCCAGAGAAGGGCAACAAAGCTGGTGGAGAACAAGTCTTCTGAGGAGCGGCTGAGGGAACTGGGGTTGTTCAGCCTGGAGAAAAGGAGGCTGAGGGGAGACCTTATCGCTCTCTACAACTACCTGAAAGGAGGTTGTAGCGAGGTGGGGGTCAGTTTCTTCTCCCAAGGAACAGGTGATAAGACAAGAGGAAATGGCCTTAAGCTGTGCCAGGGGAGAATTAGATTGGATATTAGGAAAAATTTCTTCACGGAAAGGGTTATCAAGCATTGGAACAGGCTGCCCAGGGAAGTGGTTGAGTCACCATCCCTGGAGGTATTTAAAAGATGGGTAGATGTGGTACTTAGGGACGTGGTTTAATAATGGACTTGGCAGTGCTATGTTAAAGGTTGGACTTGATGATCTTAAAGGTCTCTTCCAACCAAAATGATTCTATGATCCTGTGAGTAATGTGTGTATCTTTGTAATGCACACTAAAAGCAACCATAAACAGTATGAACACCTTTGTGGAACTGCTCTTAATGCAGTGTGACCTTGGGAAGATCCCTTGATCTGTATCATAACATATGCATCTTTAAAGGGCAGATATTTGCCTTGCTGGAATATTATAAAACACCGTGAAATCTTTGAATGATATGCATTATGAGCAAAGATTTTTGATAATGTTGTTTCACCATGGTTAAGTTTTTCTTCTAGTTGTACTAATGGAACTAAAATACATACTGGTTTTGTGACATTGACAGAAGGGAATGTTAGGGTGACTCACAACTTTACCTTGTAATGGGGACTAGAATTTGTTTTTCCAAGTCTGATGCAGTGTCCCAGCAGGATACACAGTATTGTATGATTATTTTTTACTGGGCAAAACTGTTAGGGACTTGTTACATAGTATATAGAAATGAGCCTGCGTAGCGAAGTCTGAATTTGAAGGATTTTGGCTACTCTATATGATGACAGAATTACTTTTCATTGAATATGAAGAAAGTAATTTTTTTGTTTCTAAATTTCTGAGTGACATGAAAACTCTTATCCCCTTTTTGTGGTGTCCACATCTGAAGACAGTAATAGTAAGCTGACTACAAGGCAAAATAAATCAAAATTATCTTCATTGCTAAGTTCTTGAGGAAGAAAAGCTGCTAGAACTGAAGCATTTTGCTCAATTTGGCCCATGTTATATCTCAAGTTTAATACTGTTTAATACTGAAGAAAAAAATGCCTGCACACCTGCAGTTAGTCAGCCAACAAGAGTAAAGTAACTGACAGGACAGCATTTTGCTTGCTTTGTGTTTTGAAACGAAAGCAGCTGTTAAGTTTTCAGTAAGATATAAAGGGTATTGTGTTAATGTTGGGGAAGGGGAAAAGAACTTGACGCGGGTCAGCTGCTTGCTCTGGGGATGTAAGGTTTTTAGCATTGTGAAATGTTTTGTTCTTCTTTTTTTTTAATGTAGAAACCTTCATTCAACCATAAATGTTAAAATAATTGTTAGTATTAGTATATTGAAGATATTTAATGTCAAGCCATACATGGCTTTATAGTGTTTGAAAGCAGATCTGTTTGTGTGTCCAAAGAAACGAGTGTCCTGACAATAGTGTAACAATCTGGTACTTCTTTAGATAGTGACCAGAGGATGTGAAACCACGGAAATGACCCTTCGGAGGAATGGACTGGGCCAACTTGGATTCCACGTGAACTTTGAAGGGATAGTGGCAGATGTGGAGCCCTTTGGTTTTGCATGGAAGGCAGGCCTACGGCAAGGCAGCCGCCTGGTTGAGATCTGTAAAGTGGCTGTGGCAACTTTGACTCATGAACAAATGATTGACCTTTTACGTACATCGGTGACAGTAAAAGTGGTGATCATTCAACCGCACGAGGATGGAGCACCTAGAAGGTAATGAGCAACAGTTCTCAGTGTGACATTTGTGTCTGTTTGGGTTTTTTTTCTCTGCTACTGCTTAAATGATGGAGCATTTATTGGAGGCTCTCATGAAATGGATATTGTCTCTCATGTTTGATGATAATGTTATGGAGGCTTTTAAAGCAATCTTTTCTGCAAAACCCCTATTGGCTTGTAATAGAAGATAAAACAGAATCCTGTAAGAAATTTAATGGGAAATATACTTTTATATGGTTTTGAAAGAGTAAGAAGTAAACTTTAGTGCATTGTGACTGAGCTGTTATGAAAACCGATGTGACTTATTTCTTCCACAGGAAAATTTTGTATTTTAACACTAAATTTGAAAATTGGGAATCCTTCTCTGAAGACTGTACCTTGTCTGTCTTTGACATTTCTCTGACTCTTGAAAAAGATTTTATTTTTTCTAATGTTGAAATTTTAACAGAAGTAGTGAAATACTGGGTTCTGGACATATATGGAACTGAATCTTAGAATCCTCCTCTCTTTCTACAGTTATCTAATTTAATCATATTACATAGTGAATTACATCAATGAAATCATCATTTAAAGCAAAGAAATCTTGCTGCAACATGAAATAAATGCTCACACACTCAGGAAAAGACTGTAATAAAGATTATTATAGTCACTGTACCATTGTTTTCAGGGATCAAATGCGATTTTATTTCGTCAGGGTTCCTTTTTTGGTGACAAAAAGATTTTTGGTTTTCTCTCCTTTTTTGAGGTAGAGAGGAAGTGGGGAAAAATTTAAACTTCATAATAATGTGACTTTATTTCTCACATACCTTGTCTAAGCACTGTTAATTTGGCTCATTCTAAATGAGAACTGTACTAGAGTAAATTGAATTACTTGTCTTCTTGTAGAAGGCCAACTTTAAATCTCTTGTTGATTTTTAATTTAACAGAAAAAACATTAGAAGTGTTGCTTTTGGCAAGAGAAGAAGCCATAAAATTTTACGTAGCATGCAGCACTATGAAGTTGGTGCCAACCATACACGAATACTGCTTAATTGGTGGCAATTCTCCAAGTAGTCATTGGCCTGATGAATGACACAGAAGTGCCCTCCCCTGCCTCAACCTGCATGTCGATGCGTTGGGTTCCTTTCAGAAGAAAATGCCTGTGAATGTAGAATGCCACCGTTTTGCTTAGTTGGATACAATTTGCAATTAAGCCTCTCTTTGCTTAGCTTTGCTATTCTCACCATCTGCTTCTGGGTATGAATTTTTACTGACTTGTTTGGTATACATTTCCAAGCTGTTTACAGAATATGAGCCTAATGAGCTGATCCTATTATATTGAAGGTAAAAACCTGTATTTTATGGGCCCTGATGGAAAAATACATATTGTATGGATTGTTTGTATCTTCTTTGATACGTTTTTAGAAATAAAACGTTAAAATCCCAGATCAGTGTGATATATGGCACTCAGTCTATGTGTAGGAGGAGTTTTAACTAAGTGCCACTAAACCGGGAAAAGTCTGCAAAAGCTGTTCCTGTTTATAAATTTTTTGTGGTTTTAAAACTACATGACTAATTACTAAGGAAAATTATTTTTTTTAAAAACATGTTTCTATACTAAAATACAAAAAACACCAAAGCATTTATTTTTAAGTTCTTTTCACTGAAACAGAAAGCTTTTCGTTTTCCCCTTTATATCCTCAAAACATGATCAGTGATTTTTCATGCCCAAATTGAAAAGGATCTTGAGCTTGCCTTTTCTCAATGTTTATCATCTAAAAAGAGCAGGCAGAAAGCAATATAGATATCCGGTGACAAGACTGAGAGTTTCAGTTGACAAACGTGACCTATGACACTGTTTGTAAAATATAGTAATGAGTGGGTGAATGAGGAGAAGGCATAAAGGCATAAATTACCAGAGGTTTGGAGAAAGACGACAGTCTATCATAGCTACTTACTAGTTAAAACTTGTGCAAATCCATCTCCCTGTCTCCTACTCAAATGCTTGTCGTAGCATCTGCAAAATCTTACAGTGCAAAATCATAGAAACAGAGAATAGTTGAGGTTGGAAGGGACCTCTGAAGATTGTTGAGTCCAATCACATTGCGTAAAACAAGGTCAAGTAGAGCAGATTGCTGAGGGACATGTTCACTGGGTTTTGAATTCTCCAAGGGTGGAGACTCCGCAACTTTTGTTCCAGTGTTCGATCATCCTTACAGTAACAAATATTTTACTTATACTTAAATGGATTTCCGTTTGTGCACCTTGCCTCCTGTGCTTTCACTGGATACAACTCTGAAGAATCTTACTCTCTCATTTTTTTCTCCCCATCACCCCATCAGGTTTTTATACACATTGATAAGATCCCTCCAGAGCCTTCTTTTTCCCGGGCTGAACAATCCCAGTGCTCTCAGCCTGTCCTTGTGTTTCAGATACTCTGATCCCTTAATTATCTTTGTAACCCTTTGCTGGACTTGCTCCAGTATATTCATGTCTCCCTTGTACTCTAGTACTCTCTTGTATTCAGGTTTACCCGGAAATTTGCAAGCAGTAGTTTTGGATGTAAAACAGAAGTATCTGGAGAACTAGAATCCATTTCACCTTCATTTGACAAGAAATGTCAGTGTCCTTGGAGAATCCATATGTGGCCATATAAGATAGAATCAGGTCTCTGTGAGTGATTTCCAACACGTATCTGTGAGCAACAGTTAAGGCAGGTGTACCAGCTCGTCAGGAGAGAACTTTTTTATTGTCAAGTAGCTCTAATAATCATCAAATAACACTCAAACCAGACATACAGTTATTTCCTTCAGAGTTGGGTGTCCATCAGTCCTTGATCCGCACACAGTGCATGTCTAGAAGAATGATGGTTCAAAAGCAGGAGAAAGCTTCACATGTATGCTCCAATAATTATTGCTTTCACTCATAGCTCTTTTTAGAGATTTTCTTCTAAGAAATGATACTTCGGTCTGACACATGTAAAACAGTAGATTTGGTGGCTGGAATAAGTACCTTGAAAGTTTGGCTCATCCTACAGAGCATATAATCTTCTGGCAGTTGGTTGGGTTTTTTTCCTCTGTATTTCAGCCTTATTTCTCAGGGTAGATATTGGTAGTTTATAAAAAAAATTTTGCTTTAAATGCTGTAATCTGGGATTTCAAGTTCACCCACTAAGTTTTTGTCCACAGTGCGTAGATATAAAAATATATTCATCTTTGTTGTACAAGAATCTGTTGATTAAAATGTCATACATTTACAAGAATATAAATATAATTTTAGCTCTCCCCCCCAAAATTCATAGTTTCATGAAAAGTCCCCATGTATCATTTTATTAATGCTTGTCTTTCATTTGCTGAGATAATCAGCCGATTTCCACTGCTTGAAAAAGTAGTTTCTGCTTAGCTCTGTCTGTTGGGTTTTAGGAATACGAAGCAATGAGGACTTTCTCTTTAGGTAGCTTATTAGCACTGATTCCTCGCTGGGATCAAATTCTGAAGTGAGTTTACACAGATTGGAGTGCCATGGAGTGTCTTGGGAATTATACCCTTCAAATGAAAATGAGTTTCAAGTGTGCAAGGGTGTTTCCAAAGCAGTCCCAGTCCCTTGGAAAAATATCAGCTGAAGTGGGGATCTTTAATCAAGTTCATAAATTGATTTTTTTTCTGTTACCTTACCCACAAATCATCCTCAGTCCATCAGCCCTTTATATTTTAAAAGAAAACCAGCAAAGTGTGAGTGTGCATACACTAAGAATATTAGCAATGAACTATGAATGATGAATTTATTTTTTGCTGCAAACTGTCTTGTATTAAGTTATTTCAGCATAAAAATAAATTATTTAGAATGTTGAAGGTGCTTACAAAGGAATGTTACAGAGTGATTAGGAAATTACAGAGGAAAATTCTGCTCAATAAATGCGTTCCATTACTTGATATATACCTTTCTACCTATAGTCTTGATAGCAGTATATGCAGGAGTAATAGCAACCCGAATTAGTATCCTTGTGTCATATTATTTTCTATGCTATGTCTTTCCCTTCAGAATTGTTGATTTGTTCTTCTGTTGTCAATATTACCTAGTACTGCAGTGCAGTAGCTAGAATTATACACATTTTAGCAGGAGAATAATGATGCTCATTCAAATTCGCTTTCACTGCTGGTGTCACAGTAATGCTCGAGGACACTATATCCTTAATCAGTCAAATCCCATCAAGGAATTCAGGTATTTCTAAATCCATTTTAAACCGTAGATTCTGCTCTAATTTTGCTTACTACATTGAAACCTAAGTGTCTGTCTTAGTTCAACTACCATTATATATAAAAAGAAACTGCTTAAGAACTGCTTAAGAAACAATTTCTAGAAAGTTTAGAAAGCAAACAAAACTTTAAGCAAAATTTCCAGGGATGGGTGAGAAACAGAAGCTCAAGTACAACCATTGTAAGGGATGTAGCAGCGGTAGTTTCCACCTGTTGGTCTGAACAAGTAACAGACTTTTTTCCTGCTGTTGTAGGTAATTTTGAAAATGGAAATACTTTGATAACTGTGACTGAAACTGCCTGTGGGCTGCTATTAAGTACTACTGCATTTCTTTTGAGGTTGTTTTATTCTCTCGAACTTTGCAAACTCTTTCTTACCAATAAAATAGGTGCAATGACTATCTGTATTTTCCAGTCCTGATGCATGCTCCTCCTAAATGATTGCGATCGTATTAGACAATTGTGTTTCTAGGGCTTTTTTTTTTTTTTTTTAAGTAACAGATAACCAGCAGAGTATAGAATGTTTGGAAAAAATGTTTTTAGGAAGTCGAAGGATTTACTTTGGGGAGTTAAAATCTTCTCCCAAGAGTGTTTGTCATAAGCTGGTGGGATAGTTCATAGGGCCTTCAGATTTTTTTTTTATTCTTTTATGTTTGTTTTTTTTAATTAAGCCTTCTGAGCTAGAATGAAGTTGGGTCCAGAATCGCTGGCAGGATGCTGCCAGACTAACAACACTTCAGGCGGGTTAAAGCAGAAAAACCCGAAACTGAACTTTTGGTTGTAAAAGCAGAATTTTGATTTACCAAAGCTTTTAATTACCACCCCAGCTACTAACCTAAGAAGGCTGCAAACATCTGAAAACTCTAGATTATGGTGGTTTTTTAGAGGTAACTGAAAGAACTAGCACTAAAAAAATATAATGTTATGAATTGGAAGCCATATCACTTGCAAAAGTTAATCCTCTGTACCCAACAAAAAATAAAATGGTAGAAAACACTTAACTTCCTTTACTATCAGAATTACTGTACTACTTATAATTAGATTCAGGAAATGAGACATATGCACTGTGATGTAGCCTGATGGAAACTCTTGGCAAAAACGAGCTCTGTCACAACTCTGATAAGCAACAGAGATTTTAAGCTAGGCTGGTAGTTTTTAAGTGCAAGTCCTAATAGAAGGTGAATGTCCCAGTAAGACCTTTTGGCTCTCTCCCTTGTTGTGAAGTCTCTGCCACCACTCCTGCCTTTGGAAGGGTGTCAGCACCAGCAAACAACAGAGCTTAGTATGGGCTGCCCTCTTCCCCGTCTTTAATATGTCGTGCACCATGTGCTCTGTCTCTTCTCTAAATAACCAAAGTGTTATGGTTTTCTTCTGCATAAAATAAAGTCATTGTTTAAAAAAAATATTTTATTGTTTAAAAAAATAAAAAATTGTTTTCTGTCACTTTCTGTAAATTCTGATGCTTATCGTACTTTTCATCGAAGTAAAAAGTCTTTGAGTTTTTCTTACATTTAGCTATGAATGAACTCATAGCAGGACTTAGTTATAATTGCTGAAGTTTATTATGGGTACAGTTACAGTCAAGCAGAAAAAACCAAAAGTGCCAGGCAACACCGGTTGTCTCCATGGAGAGAGGTAAATAGGAGTTCCAGACTCTTTTTTTTTTTTTTTTTCCTTGTCTCTGTTATTCAACATGATTAAAAAAACTCAAGAGAATCACATGTTTTTGTCATTTTGAAGCTTAATATATTGCCTACTCGATTCTGGGTCAGCAAAATGTTTTCATTGTAAATAACGGGGTATGTGTACCTACTATTATATAAAACATTTTTTAGGATCCATTTTTATTATGTCTGGGTTGGAATGCACATCTCTGCCGAAATAGCTAGTGATTTGATCTTTATCTCATTAAAAACTTTTTGGGTTCATGGAATCATAGGATAATTCAGGTTGGAAAGGACTGCAGGGGATTATATCTGCTTCAACCTCCTACTCAAAACAGAGTCAGCTACGAGGTCAAGCCAGGTTATTCAGAGCTTTATCCAGTCAGGGATTCAAAAGCTGCAGGGATGGAGACTGCATAACCTCTCTCTGGGAAACATGTTCTACTTGGTTTTCTTTGAGGGTAATATGTGTTTTCTTAAGAAAACAAATATTCAATATATTTTTAATTTTCTCCTTTTAACAGAAAGGAACAGAAAAAGAATGTCACTTTCTGTGTGTATGTACATCTGTTATTCTATACAATATTAGAATAGTATTCTATACAATAAGGTAGTCTGTATTGGGCAACTTTACTGGGTATTTGGTAAAGATAAACTAAGCATTTTCTCATCAATTCTTCCTCGTTTTGTTATCATTTGGAAATAATATCACAGTGTCTAGCTGTATCAAGCAGGGTATTTTATCTCTATTCGCACATCATTTGCCGATTTGGAGCAACTTCTAGTTCTCATGGTTTTTTTTATTGCTGTGTAGACTCTACAGCGTTGCTGTGCTCCATACAGTGTTACCCTTCTCAAGAATCAGATAAGTGATTCGTTTTTCTTTTTAATTCTTTCATCTGTAGCTGACATAAAAGTGTAGTGCAGATCAATGAAATAAATTCCGTACACAAGATAACTGCAGCATTCTTTGAAATCTTTTCCCTGCTCCGTTTGAAGATGTGCCTCATCCTCATAGTGTTACTAAAATTGCCCTACTGACTCCTGTGAGCAAACATTCTGGCAGTTTCAAGAACTCTGGAAGGTTTTGACTGTGCAGCATGTGCATGTCCCACTTAAGTGGATAAAGGCATTTACAACATCTTTAATTTGGCACCTACAATAGTGCTCTGCAGAGAAAAGACAACTTTTGTGCCGTTCACCTCATTTACCTGCATTCATGATTCAACCTAACAGGTACTGTTGCTGACAGGCATCGCAGGTGTAAACCTTGGAGCGTGTTTGGCATGTTCGTATCAATGGAATATGGCTTACAAGAGCTGTACAGAGACTGTCAGTTGGGTTTAGGCTATTTGTTATTACAATTTGGATATTAAATTTCAGGTCTCAGAAGCTCACGGACTTCAAATTGTTCATTTGGTCCACCAATTGAAGTAAAATACAGATGTAACCACTTAAAGTATGCTTGAGGAGTTTTTATCTTTCTTTACCAGAAGCGTGGTCAAGCTGTCATTTTCTTTTGTAAAAGAGAATTGGATGGAAGTTCCACACAGCAAAATTTAAAATGCACCTGTGGAAATGCATTTCACTGAATTGATTTTAATATTGGTATATTATCAGTCTAGGTGATTGCTATGCTATGTGCAACTGCTGAAATTTGTTGATGTCTTCATAGTCATCTGTAGCTTGATGTTTTTATGCTGTCTCAAATAAAGAAGGCAGGAGATATTAATTAAATATCTTTTTGCTGCTATGGGCAGTTGCTGTGAAGAATATTGTAGTTCCTCCCACTGAAGTAAAGAACGAAGTGTTTCAAAGGGCTCTTGATACCCTGGAAATCTGAAGTTTGAAAATATCAGCTGCCCCCTGAATTTGAGTGGTGGAGGGATAAATAATCAATCTGTGGACGTGCTTTGCAGTAGTTAGTTAAATCTCCTATTCTTTCTTCCCTTTTTTAAGCCTTTTTGGGTTCCAGAGATGCTATTTCTGAACTAGAAGGATATTTTAGTGCTGCAATTGTTGTATTTAGCTTTTTTGTTGAATCAAATTAGGTATTTTTTTTTATATTCATTTAAGAAGATATATTTGTGAGTCATTAAAGGGCATATATATGGAGCCAAACTTCATATTTGCCATTTTATTTTAGATTCAACTGATTGTATCATGTAAAATATCTTTACTTACAACTTCCTCATGACTGATTCCTGTATCTCTTGTGCGGTCTTATTCCTAATCTTGTCTCTCCAGTATCCTAAAGGCACTTCAAAATCAGGATTCATTCTGAACTCAGACCTCAAAGACTCAGATCTCCATTTGTTACTGTTCCTCTACTTCATTTGTTCTCTCTGTTACTCGTCATTTCCGTTTCTTAAATTGGAGCATAATACAGCTTCTACATCCCAGCTGTTGGTTTTCCAGCTCTTCTTCATCCTATGATCTTATGGTGAATTTTGAAGGCTTTTCTCGTTAAGGTCACAAAAGTCTTTTCAATTTATCTATTTTCCCACTGATTCTTTCTTCTTGCCAATAGCTTTGCAAGCCTTTATTTCCCGTACTTGTTGTCTTCTTATGAAGCTGTTTTCCTGCTCTCTGGGATTTGGAAATGTGACTTGCTCTGCTTGTGTCCTAGTTTCCATCAGCAGAGACTGCAGGGGTTGTTACTGCCTTACTGATCACACGAGTAAGCCAAACGCCTTGGGTTTTTTGGGGGGGGCTTCTCCTCTTTTATTTCCTGACTAGCTCCTTTCATCCAGTGTCCTGTCTGTATTTCTCTTGTCTTTTTCATACAACAATGCAGGCGTAGAGGCTCTTAGGAGGCCTCTAAATTGTTTGTCAGCTCACCAACACAAAGATTCTGTTTAAAACTGAATAGGAACAAAGATCAGAAGGACAATGAGTCCTTCATAAAGGAGGGATTGTCAGCTTCAACTCTTCAGCTCTGTGAAGGGACTGCCAGAGAGTTATCACTTGCCTTAAGCCAGGAGTGATAAAGTGGGCAGCAGCCTTGTCTGAGGTTGCCATAAGCAATCACATACATCTCTTGTACTATGAAATTATTTTAAAGTAAAACTGATATACTATTTTTTTCAAATGACATCTCTTTCTTTTTTGATGCAGTGTGACTACTGCTAATAGGTTTCTGAGATGTTAGAATTTGTAATTTTTGTCTTGGCTTTTTGACCAGAATTCTCTTAGGCCATTTGAATTTTATCCAATGTCTTGTGCTTGCACTGGAGTTGATGTAGGGAGTCAATGGAGTCCAGGGGCTACCTCCAGGAGGCACTTCAGAGTCATTGTAACACCTTGTGGGAACTGCTGTAGTGTAAGAACAAACATGCACTGTGACAAAAGTGATTACTTTTAAACGCAAAGTTTGAGTTAGAAGAATTCAATTACTTATTGTACTGCTCGATATAGATAAAGACTCCTTATTGAGCAAGATTAAATGTTTTGTATTGAAAAGGTGATAGTAAGGGGTAATTTATCGGTGTTAATACAACTGGTGAACACCAATGATTACTTCTTTATCTGCGCTACATTAAACTAAAGTTAAATTGTAACCAGTTATTCTAGTTTTGTTATTACCGTAACAAATCGTTCATGATCCATGAAATCTGTAGGCAGTTGGGATCCAAATACCGAAGGTCATACCTAATAGTTGATAGCACTGGGATGTAACTGGAAAGAAAGCTTTTGTGTAGTTATCAAGGTGGCAAACTGCTGACCATAGTATGTGAAAGCTTCTAACTTTTCTATGGAGATGAACATTTATCTTTTTCAACTATCATCCTTGCCTAATGTAGGGCCTTCACAGTGCCTTTTACAGAACCTTTATATGTAATCTTAAATTAATATTGAAAGGTTTGGTTAACATAGCTTGAAAAATTTAATGGACTGCTTGATAATCGTTTCAGAACATAATGCTCCTCACAGTAACATTTTAATATTGCAGATTTTTATAGTGGACTCTTAAATTTTAATATGCAGTCATGACCTGCTAACTGTATCATAGAGTCATGCTCTGTGTAATTGCAGAGTAGGTTTTATTAACCAAATTTTTTTGTAGGATAATATGGCTCTTGAACCAAAGATATTAGTAGGAGCCTCTGCTCTGTGTTGAAGGATTGATTTAATTAATACCAAACTATAGTGAAGGGACTGGAAGTGCTATCATTTCTGATGTGTGGTTAAGAGTTGGTCACACTTGCTTGATAAATAACACGAGTCTGTTTTTCAAAATGTTATATTGAATATAATTGGGAAAGATGTTTCATATCCTATACTTGTTTAACATAAATTCAAATATCTTTTTTAAGACCATAAAAGATAGATTTGTCTTTACATATTCTTTAAAATGTATTTTTAAAAAAAAATAAAAATTTAAATTAAGAAGTGAATTAAAAGCTATCATTCAATACCAGTGGCAATGTACGTTCTTCATCCAGTGGAGTAAGTATCACTATTATAAATAGAAGTTAGATAATGGTCAAATTAAACATTTAATAGGAAATTGCATTTAATTTTGTGGGGGTTTTCATGCAAGATAACTTGCATTTTGGTGCACAGTGGGGGTGGAGATTCTCACTGGATTGCAGGCATGAAGTAATTGATTCTCTTTGTTTCTGATAGAGGAGGTAGCTACAGCTAGGACTTTAAATATCTCAGTGTACTGCAATATCTGTTCTTCAGGCAGTGCTTGTGAAGCAATGAAGCATAATTTTTCACATAAATGTTGAACTGGTTGGTTTGGCACTTTTAAATTAAAATTAAAAAGTCTATGTGACAAAGGAAGCCATATAAAATAATTCCATTTTAACCATGGAAATTCTAGGAGAGAAGCTACATCAGTCATGTTGGGGCTCCATTTTGAATTTAAAAGTAACATTGTTAGATTTGGATAGTGTTTTGTAAGCCTTTTTTTTCAGGAATAGTGTCCTGAAATTTTTTTTTTTTTCATTTATCAGAGGAATACATTTTCACGACGTAAACATACACAAAATTTTACAAAATTTTAAACTCGTATTCTTTGTGGGAAAGCTTGTTGTTTGCTATTTTCGTATCATGCTTTAGTTATTCAGTTAGCAAGCTGAGTCAAACTAAATAGCAGTAACAATCCCTTTTGCCTTCAAAGCCCGTGGCTATTTTTCCAGCACTTAAAAGTACATTATGGGGGTATCTAATAAGGGATACAATGGCAGTTACATGCTATAACTTTCTCAATTACCAAGGCAAACTGTGAAATTGAAGTCCTAATAATTAAAATTGGGGAGGGAGTGGTTTGTTTCTAACACTTAAGGTCTATAGGAATGAAGAAGGGTCTGAAATGATACTGAGAAATCAGCAGAAGGATGGTTGAAATTGTAGCCTATGTGATTGTTCAAATGACAAACTGCATATATGGCCACACGAAAAATTATGCAGTGCACTAAACAAATATTAACCTTGCTGTGTCATCTGGGCTTTCTTTGTTCTGTTTCTTTTGTATATAAAGCTTTATGAAAGTCTTTAATTGAATAATCAATCTTAGGCTATTTTTTCCTTTAAGAACTTTCTACGTTCATATAACAGGAGCCTGCTCTGGAAATGAATCAAGGTGATGTTGCTAGAGGCTATTGTCTCTTTCACCGTGGTGTAATTTCTTGCAGGCAGTGTTTGAGGCAGAGCAGTTTATGAAGAGAGGAATGGTTTTGGGGTGTAAGCAGTTGGATGTTGCACTGGAGGAGAAGTATATTCTGTGTATGCTTCTGCAGTAGAAATGTTTGTGTGATTCTATGCAATGTGCTTAACTCGGCCTTTCCACAGTGTTCATCATTCTAAGAGCCCAACATGTGTTTCGTGGTTTTCAGAAGTGTGAAACAATTTTAAAAAATAAATGAACTGAAGTGGCTTGAAGTGGTGGTCTGAATAAATGTGGCATTTTCAGGGCAGAGGGAAGGATATAGATTAGTTTCTCTGTAGTTCCATTCTTTGTCTGTGGGAGGAGACTATTAGGGTCTTCTTACCTCCATGGGGAAGCTACAACCAGAACATCATTCTAGTGAAATTCTCTGATGCTGTGAGATAAGAGGAGCTGGAAAGAAATGAGTTTCATAACCAATGAAAGTATGTAGCCATCGAATAATTTCTTATCACAAATCAGTGCAGAAAAATGCAACTGAATATCTGACACACATTACCCCATAATGATAGTTATATATTGAGTAGTACCTCTTCAATCAATGCTGTCTTTTATACGTATGGAATGAGGTAAAGAGTTCTTTGCTAAAAGCAAAAGAGAAAGTATATGATTTTACTCCACTGACAGAAAAAGGACAGATTAAAGTTACGCGTGCAACAAAAATAATTTTGAAATTTCTTACCTTCTGAGTTCTTAAGCTTTTAACATTAGTGTTCTTTTGATGAACAGTTTTAGCACAATCCTTTAGATTTAAAAAAAAAATAATATATATATATATAA
>VYZM01020053.1:68242-110333 GCA_013398915.1 Dromas ardeola
TCCAGCATGTCCAACTATGCTTTGTCAGCAGAGTTTGCTCATGTCAAATTTTACCGGTGAGCTTAACACTGATATTTCTGATCACAGAATAGCATTGAAAAAACAGGAATTCTGAATTCTGTTTTGGAGTATTCTAGTGACCCCTCTTCAGCTCGTCATCATCACGGTGTCTTCTACCCTACATTGGCTACTAATCTCCACTCTCAATGCTTTATCCTCTATATTTTATAGTTCTTTATTTACCTTTTTCATGTGTTTGAGTGCAAGCAGAGCCTGAGATTTAATGCTGCAGGATAAACAGTTTGCCTGTTTAGTACCATAAAATTCATCAGTCTGGAGCATTTGGCTCGCTCAGAGTGGGCATATACGAGTTGCTACTATGTAATTGCTACAGTTGCACACTCATTTTCTTTTCAACAACCTGGAATAACATAGTTAGCTTTTTTTATAATATGGGGGTTTTTAACTGCTTACCGTAACACTGACAATGAAAATGTTATTTTGTTCTTTGGTTCAGAAACTTTGGGGCACAGTAATTTAATGTATTAGAATCTGTACAATTTGTTTGAACCACACATTTGTGCTTAGTCATTTGTGCCAAAAAATTTTCTATATTAAGACTGTAAACTCTTTACACTCACTCTGTTACGTTTTCTCTGGGTGATTTTAATTTAGTTGGAAACGGTGAATGTTGAGTTTTTGACAAAAGCAAAGCTTGATCAAGATTCAGCTCAAGGGATAGAACAGAACTGTAGTTGAGGCAGAGAAGCAAGTTTTCACTATTTCTTACTTAAACTTTATGCACTGCTTTAGAATGATTTAGGATGTTTTCGTTAGAGACGTTAATTTAACATGCACTGCCTATCAAACAAAAAATGGAGATGGTATGTGAGAATATAAAATATCTGCAGTGATAACCAGTGCTGGCTTAAAGTGGGTGTGAAGCTTTTATTAACTGATTTCTGAAACAGTACCCCTTAATTCAAGTCCTGCCTGAGTCTACAGCAAATGTGCCACTGGCAGAACAATCTTTTGGGGAACACTGTCACTACTTTTACCTGAGTTTACAGTTTCTGGGAACACTCTTAGTATTTAACCAAACTGTAAGCTTCAAGCAGAGGTTGTGAGCCAGGCTGTTTCTGATTTGTCTCTTCCTTCCGCTTCCCCATTTCTCTTCCCAACATAGAGACCTCCAGGAAGAGAGACATTAGAAAGTACAATTTGAAAATAAACAGAAAAATATTTGGATGCCACTTAATCATTTGCATCACAGTGTATATGCTCTGTCATTGGGTGGGGACAAGGCAGGATTATAAAGGGAAGTTCTCAATACCACTAAGAAACATTTACTTTGCTGCAAAGCAGCAAACATGTTTTGTAATTTTGGAACATGTTAATTTTTACATTAAGAAATTACTTGTATTTATGGAATTTAAACAAACTAAAGCTGTCGCAGAAGAACTTGATGTTTGCTGACTTATGAATGCTTTGCTTCTGCTAGTTTTTATTATGTAAAATTCAAGCTGCAGATTAAGTTATAAAAGCTTAATATTTTTCCTTTTTGAAGGACAAGGAGAGAGTTCAAAAACCTTTGTGCACATGAGAGCAAATCCTTTATTTTGAAATGTTTCCTGCCTCGTTGGCATGATAGTTTTGAAGCATTGGAAGGGCTGTACAGTGCTACATGAACACCTTTGGGCACCTGGAAGAAAAATATGCATATATTTCTGACTATAGAATGCAAGATTTCTTTCTCTGTTCCCTCCAGTAAGACTGATCAGCATTTTTATTTGTCCCTCAGGGGTTGTTCAGAACTTTGTCGTATACCCATGGTGGAATACAAACTTGACAGTGAAGGCACCCCATGTGAGTATAAAACCCCTTTCAGAAGGAATACCACTTGGCATCGGGTGCCGACTCCCGCTGGGCAGCCCCTCTCTCGTGCCTCTCCAATCCTAGGAACATCTGACAGACTGCAGTGCCAGCAGCTTCTCCAGCAGGCTCAGACAGCCATTCCTCGCAGCACTTCCTTTGATAGAAAACTGCCAGATGGTGCAAGGTAATATACTCTCCCTTTAATGCCTGTCATTTTCCTAATGTGCCTTACTTTAGATATCTCTGCTTTCTAGAACTTTGGTGTACTTATTTTATTGAGTTTTGCCAATAATTTTAATTCTGAGGTTGTATTAAAGAGCATTCACTGAGCCCAGTTCTCTCTACTTGAAACAAGTGATTTTTGTTGTTTGCGATGAAAGTGGACTGTACTGGGGATCCTACCGCTGAGGACAACTAACCTTTCCTCTCGTCCCAAATCAATGAAGTGGGAAACTGCCTTGTGACTTTTTGATCTAAACAATGTCCTGTCCCCCACCTTTGGGATCCTCTTTAAACAAATAATGAGAGTAAATAAAATGAACTCATCCCTTTAAAAATGAATTATTTAATCTCATTACCAAGCTACTGGCATAGTTTCAGAGGGTTCTGTAACTCATTACCAGTCCTTATGCTTTGCTTTGCTTTTAATTAAACAAAGCAGAGCTTGTGATTTGAATGTGTAACACCTCTTAAATGATGGGATGGTATCCTTAAATGTTAGCTCTGTTCTGTTTTAATCATAATTCTTCATAAGATAAAAAATTACTTTTAAATTTAAAAATTTGTAAATACATTAGACCTTTGAATTATTTAGGAAAACCATATGTCTTGAGCAGAACTCTTCTGTTCTTTATTGTTTGCAATGTAGTTCTAATTTCCAAGAAAAAAATCCTGCACGTCGAAAATATCTAGTTGATACGAAAATCTAAAACACTACTCTTAAATAGCTTTAAAAAATTCTGTATGGAATCATAAAATACCGCTACTGCCATACTATCTTATTTAGTAGAAAAGAAGTAGTGACTTTTTACATTGTTTGAAATATATACGGGTAATAGTAATACATATTTGAAAATATGTCTATATCATGGTCTGGGGAAGGCAGAATCACAGTTATGACCATTTATATTCTCCTTCTCCCCTACCTGCATCCTCACCCCCTGAAAAAAGAAGTGCATTTCTGTGAGCATGTGTATGCCGCTAAGGGACTTAAACTTTCCCTAATGCCTTGTTACTGAAATTCTTGGTAAAATCTAGCATAGGAAGACCATGCATCAAATGTCTAGAAATACTTCAGGATGTGTAGAGCTTTATTAAGTATGCTGTACGCCTATACAGAGGAAAAAAATGAAAGCTTTCTGACATACTACTCATTTCCAGAAACCTTCGCAATCATAAATTGTGCTTCCCCTAACACTCAGTGAAGCATGTGGAAAAAAATTCTAAGACAGAGGCTCTTGTCGTGAAAAAACTCCCGTATCACTTAAACAAAACAAGAACAATGCAGAAGTGCTATTCTGGGGAAGACATAGTACAGAGTATAAATAATGAAAAGAGAGGAAAATGATGAACTGTGACAAGTGGGTCTTGAAACATGAAAAGAAAGGTACCTAAGTGGCAAGGTCTTTCCACATGGAAAGAGGCATAGTCGATGGCTCGGCAGAGAAATGGAGTTAAAAGAAAAGAGTTTGAAATAAGGTTGATTAGTACTTATAAGTAGTCTTGCAGGGTGAAAATGTATACTCAGGCTAGGAAAATGATGATGAGATTTTAGAGAGCAAGAGACCCAATATCAATTGAGACAAGTTGAAGAGTGCAGGCAGGAAGAAGTAGGTTGATAAAATGGGGAAGTTATAGCAACTGATCTGAATTTGAACTAATATTGAAGTCAGTGATAAAATGATTGTTTTTAGCGATAAAAAGAGGAAGAAGCAACAGAAATGGGGGCTAAATACAGTAAAAGACTTAAGCAGCAGCAATTCAGCTACTGTGACATGTACCAGCTAGGTGCCCAGTCCCTGGAGTCAAATTAAAACTGGGACCTGAACACGTGTGCTCCTAGTATAGTTCTGGAGGAGAGTTAAGTGCTCTGAGAAGGCAATCCAAATGTTTTTGTGTGAATCATATTAGTCACTAAGAAATACAAGCTCTACTCCTCTTTCTACAAAATGCCTAATTCTGTGACAGCTGCTTATAGCGAGTGCCTAAGAGTGAAGCTTCAGTGAGACTCACTCCCCTGGTTTTTCACACCAAGAAGTCTCCATCTACTTTAGTCCTTGAGTTACACTTGTATGCGAGTGTGTCCTTTCACTTGGAGTCTGGAATCCATTCCTGAGAGCAGGCAGGTGCAACTCTTCTGTAAAGGAACTCTGTGAGGCATTCACCTGGATGGATTTCTGTAGTTCTCCTTTTGTGGCCACCTTTTGTTTAGTAGGCTAATGGCTAGGCACTTGTGCAGCAAATGGGAGGCTTGGGATCTAGACATTCTTCAGCCTGGGACAGTATAAACCAGTGTCCCAGTTTTGAGGACAATGTCCTAAACATCACTCTGGAGGCTGGAAACACGTGGGATCATAAGTTACCCGTTCCTTAATGCCAGATCACTTAAGCTGTGCCAGAAATGCAATGTGCTTGGTGGTAAGAAGCAAGAACGTGCAACTGAATTCAACTGTAGCCTGTAGACTGTTTCACTTGATTGAGAGAGGCTCATTCCTGACAATACTTATCACAGAGACATGATGAAAAATTAGGCACCATCAAATCTACTTATTGTATATATGTTTGGCTGCTAGACAAAATATAATAGCTAATGTCTTCAAAATTTTCAAGCTGAACAGTAAAGTTGCTTATTGAATGTCATGTCCTTGGGAAAGTATTGTGCATAAATCCAAAACTACATCTTTTCACCTCTTCCCTGAGTACATACATTCATTTCTACATATAGCCTTTAAAAAAACCTCAAAAACCATGATATGAAAAAAGAAAGGAAATACAGGGACTTCAAGGTAATGTCATTGAGGGGAATTGTATTGTAGTTACGGGCTGATATGCACAGAAGTGAAGGATAGGAGGGTGATCAAAACCAAATGTGAACATTGCATTTTAACTGTCTGTGAATACAAGAAGAGTATTTAGAGACATTGCTAAGACATGAGGCTCAAAAGTTTAATAATAAGTACAAAATAACACTATGCATGAAAATGCTTTCTTACTGCTTTTCTATGTCAAAGAATTAATAAAACAGAAAACTATTGGTATTACCTCTTCTAAATTACTACGTTGAAAATCGGAATACATGCAAAGCGACTAACAATCATTTCTGATCCATCATGAGAGCTTCCTATATGTAAATTTAGAGACCTAATCCGGCTGCTCTGACTCCTGAGTAATCCCACTTGTTCAGAAGTAAAGCTAGATGTAAGGAAATTAGGATTTGGCACTTAGTCTTTCTCTTTTTGTGCCTTTTTTATATATTCACTAGGAAATATTTTATTAGTGATGAAATAAATAATATATTTTAAAAATACTTGTTTAAGTTTTATGAAGCTAAGATAGACCTGTAAATTCCCAAAATGAATATATTTAAGCGCTCGTACTGCATCTGCATCATTTGTAAAAATGAATTTATTTTATAAAATGAGCACAGCCCAGTTCAAATCTAAAGCCCCACAAATGCGTCATGCACTGTTAATGACTCTAGTTAACATTACAGAAGTTCTCCAAGCAACCAGTCCTCCTCCAGTGATCCAGGGCCCAGCGGGAGCAGCCAATGGAGACAGCAAGTGGGATATGACGGGTATTGGTGATTTTTTTATTGTTATTATTTATTTATTTTTAAAATCTTGCTATAGCTCCCACGCATCTTCTTTCTGAAGCAAAATTTATGTGGATGTTCTGTACCATAGTTTTGTTTGCAAAATCTATTAGTTTATTTTAAGACGTACGTGTTTACTGATCTTTAACGTAACATGTATGCTAATACAATTTTAACGCCATACTGCTTTAACTCTTTAGAAACAAATTGTTATTTTACGATTCAGGTAAATAACAAACAGTTCTTAAGTTTACTTTCCCAGAAACAGACCAGAAATCAGCTAGTAACTCAGAACTGGAATAAAATAATTATTTCCCCTCTTTTTGCTTCAGTGGGAGGGTATTTGATTAAAAAATTGTCTTTATGGTCTTCAAAGGTTTTATTTCCTACTGTGCTTGTTCCAGTGGCCTCAGAAAAGTAGCATTCTTTCAGACATCTCTTCTCCCTAAAAGGCTGTTGCGACATATAGGTGGTTCTTTCACATCCTTGTTAATTCCTCGATGCTGAAGTTTCAGTAGTTATCTGCGTATAAACCACCACCCCAGTATACTGTCCATGTTACAAGAATATTATGTGAGACATCTGTTCTAAAATACTTTAAATTTATCACTTTGTTGTATAAATATAGCTGCCGAAAACACTCCTGTTATAAAACGTTAAGCTGTGGCAGTATCTACATAGCATAATGTAACAGCATTTCAGATTTGCCACTTGGCTTTCAGAAGCTACTTTTCAGAAAAAATGTAAATATTGAAAACATCAGTTTGACTCCTTGCCTGTAAGTTTGATATTGCTTTAGCATGACTGTTTGCAGATAAGATATTCCATGTAGCATATATATATATATGCAATATCTTAGAGAGTTCTCAAGGAATTTCAGAATACTCACTGAAATCTGTCAGCTAAATAGATGCTAATTATTCAAATAAAACTACAGCAATTTTTTAGACAGTAAACACATGAAAATGCATCTTGTGTCATCTTTCCGCACTGTTATTTCTAATAGCAACCTTGGGTTTAGTGTGTTGGTTTCTGAAAGAATTTTCGCTTTTGCAGTACAATAAAAGGGTTGAATCTGGTACTAGCTGAGTGTGAAAACATGCAAAACTACAGAGTTACTTTCTGTGGGGCTTAGTTCATAAAGCAGTTAAGCATACATTACCATAGTCCTCCGTGGCAAAAGACTTTGGATATATAGCCCCAAGAATGCATTTCATCTTAAAGTTCAGTGTTGTCTTGGCCTGTTCACAGTTAAGATACAACAGTTTGCTGTCGAAAAAATTGCATGTATTTCCATGCAGTGTTTGGAAAGTTACCATACTTGCCTGGTGGGGTGGGATGATGGTTATTTAAACAAATCACTTGCAAAATATTTACTTTGAAGAGTAAAAAATGTTGTTGTTCATCAGGTTACTGGTTTTCTAGGAAAAAAAAACCAAACAGGTTAATTTTCTGCTTATGTTAAAAGGTGCCAGTCCCCTTTGCTCCATGAACACCACCAAGGTTCAGGCTCACTGGAGTGTGAAGGAGGCAGAGAACGAGAGGAAACTTTGGAAGGAACTAGACATTCTGGTAATAAAAGCCACTGTATCTTAAAAGCAAATGTTCTTTACAATGCAGTGCCTGTTGAAGTGCAGCCACCTTCTGATGTGGAGGTTTAATACACAAAGAACATGTAATAGCAGAGACTGTTACAGACAGTCTAACAGAATATGGTGTGGGATATTTAGATAATGCTTGGAACAAACTACTCTTGAACTTCAGAAAGCCTCATGAATGATGAAAAGCAGGTTGAACTTTGTGTAATTATCATTGAAAATCTAGATCTTAGGAAATTCTGCAAAGATACGTGTCTCTGATTCCAAAGAGTGTGCAGGCTTGAAACCTGATGCTAAGCCATGTGCCTTTTTTCTTTGTGCAGTATACTCATCTTTTTAGCATTCAGAAATTAAAACACAATTATTTATGGCAGAAACCAAGTGGCATGCACCATCGACCAAAATCCTGAGCTCCTATAAAGACCGGGCTTTACAGAAAGAAGGCAGTGGCAAGGAGTCACCAAACAAACTTTCGCATGTAAGTCTTCTACTTGAATGTCATTAATATTCTAAAAAAAAAAAAAAAAAGAAATACATCTTAAAAATACACTTCAGTAATTTATGAAGACCATCATGTGTTTTGAGAGGGAAAGAGTATGCACACCTAGATGTGGAATGAATTGATTTTGCTTAATCTGTGTTTGTAAACTAGGAACTCCAAAAAGGGCTTGGGTCTGGGGCATTGAGGAGATAAAACTAGTATAATCTACATTCAGCTGTGTATTTACAGCTTCATTTATACTGGCTTGCTTAATCTGCGAAGTATTTCATATCCTTTAAAAAAAAATAAATTATATTCACATACCAATTGTCATGTTGTGTGAACTACCCATGCAGTATAATTACCAGTAAGGACAATAAAAATGTAGTTTGTATGTTGGGAATGCTGAACAGATTTCTAGTCTACCTAGTTTACTGTCCTGTCTTCAGTAATGGCAAAATCCTCAATAACTTAGTGACTGAAAGTACACTAATGATATGCACAGTCTTTTTCTATTTTTTTGGAGTTTGTTATGTGGGAAAACTTGCTATATGTAGTACGAATCTGTATACTACTTGTAGACTTATATTGGTAAGAATATGAGACCAGTTTCTCATCTCGTGTATATAGATACCTTATGAGAATCTAGCTTGATACTTCTCGAAAAAAGTACTATCATAAACAGAATCGTGCTGCATAATTATACACATGAAGACAAAAATACTTTCTTTTACCTTAAGCCAAAGTTAACAGGAAGCCAGAATCAGTATATGTAGCAATCAGTATTAAACAGAGTACTGATACCAGAGTTAAATGATGACTGTGCTTAATCGCAATCAGAGTTTTAGGCTAATGGCAGCTGTCATGCTTTTAGGATGGTGGGGGGTCTGAATAGAAAATTTCATAATGGGCTTATGTTTGTGTTTGTCTGCGTGTGTGTAGTGCAGGTGCAAAAGAACTATATTTTACGAAGTAAGAACCAGCATTATTATAAAGATAATACTGATGAAATGAGGCTATTTTATTGTTATATGTTGTAAAACAGGAAAAAAATAGTCCTTGTAAAGGACCTTGTAACGTTCTCCTGTGTATCCCCTTTTTGTTCAGTTCAATTTGCCATATAACTCTCTGCCAGCCAGTGGAATTCGCAGTGGGGGCTACAGCAAATGTACAAGAACTCTGTAAAATATTCAACCGTTAGAAAAAAAGGTCTATGCTGTCTTTTTATCAGTTTTGACTTGGGGGAGGGAGGCTAGGGGGAATTTCCCTGACTTATCTTCAAACTTTCTTTGTTCTCCTGGAATAAATATCATATTCCTGCAGTTTTTGGTTTTGTTTGTTTTAAAAATCTTGCTCCATGACACAATCTTTAACAACATGTAACAATTAGGGCCATGCTGAGCTTTCAAACAAGAATTTCTTTTGGCACAAGGAAATGCATAAAATTATCCTAAGCTATGGCCATATTGAACTTTGTGCAGTTCAAGATGTCTATATTAATAGCTGTTTTCCAGATTCTCTGCTGCTTCATGGCCAGAAGGGTACCTAAGCATGTTATGTTCAGCAACATATAGGAAATTTTGAGGAAGGTTCATACATACAATATGTCTTCTGAGGCTAATTTTATGCCTTTGAGCTCCCTCACCCGCATTGTTTCTTTCCACTTTGGTTCCATTTTACATTTACAGTAAGAAGTGACATGCGTTTTCTCCAGACACCTTTCTCCAAGTCCCTCTCCTTGGAAAAACTGCTTATTGTATTTTATCAATTGTTCCATTGTTTTTAAAGTGACAGCCATCTTGTAAAGGTTAGAATGAATGCAAAAGTAACCCCTCCTTTTTTTCCTAAAATAATTTTCTCAGATTTTGAGGCCTGTTAATTTCCATATGGAATAGAAGTATCATTTCTGGAAAGACTGCCTTGAATAACTGCTTTAATGTATGAGCAACAGCTACGTTTATAGGCATCTGCTAGGAGGGGGATCTCATAAAAAAGTTAGTCGCCCTCCCCACTTATATTCTACCTAGTAGAAGTCCATCTGCCCTAATAGAAGTCCATCTGCCCTTATTCTGGCTACTCTGTCACATAGATAAGTTAATCCAACTCTCTATAAAATCTCGTTTGAAAAAACAACAAAAACCCCCAACTTTATTGACACAAATGCCTGACATAATTATTCCACTTCAATAGCCATGCTTAGCTTAGGGCCCTGTGGCTTAAGTTACTTTCATCTGGTACGCATACGTCGCAATTGGCTTCAATTTAACTAGCCACACATCCAATTGGATTTGATCCAATAAGCTGCATATTTCACCCACACTGAGAAAAAGCCAAGGGTAATTCAGTCTTTGGTGTTTTTCAGATTTGCAGTAGAACTTGTTTAAACAAATAATTACCAATACTTCTAGCTTTAGCAAATGCTTATTTTAACTGCTCAGAAATGCAATTTTATGGATGTTAAGCAGGCCCCATAATCAGAAAATTCGAGTATGATCTTAAGATGTGCCGTAGAAGATGGAACTAGAGCCTTTTTATTTGCAGTGACATCAACCTTTAATGTGTCTAGCCAGTTGTGCAATTCATTTCATAGAAACTGGTAGTATAATTAGCTCCTTTCATACTTTGCAACTATATTATAGAATACTGTAAAAAAAGTAATGAAATGGTCTTTGAATGGTACAAATTGGGTAATTTATATGAAAATAAATATTTTACTATTTAACTTGAGGAGGGTCATTTTTTGTTTGTTAAGATTGGAGACAAAAGCTGTTCAAGCCACTCAAGCAGCAACACCCTATCCAGTAATACATCCAGCAACAGTGATGAAAAACACTTTGGTTCTGGAGATCTGATGGATCCTGAACTGCTCGGATTAACTTATATAAAGGGGGCGTCTACTGACAGTGGGATTGATACAGCTCCCTGCATGCCTGCTCCTCTTCTGGCCCCTTTGCACCTTGCTGGCAGCAGGTCTGGAGTACATTGTCGTACTGAGCAGTGGACCGAGGCTTCCGAAACTCCTGGGCCAGATGATGATCCAGCTAAAATGTACGCCGTTCATAGCTATGCCTCTGCTATTTCTACCAGTCATACAGCTGAAGGCAGTATGGGAGACCTAAGTGAAATCTCCTCTCATTCCAGGTATGTTTCTTACAAACTAGAGATTGTGGATTATAAATTAATGTACAGAGAACTCTCTCATTTTTGTTATTCTGGTTACCTTTCTTTGAAAGTGCACTTAACTGATTTTGATTTTGTTGTATTTAAGTGCCTATATGAGCAATTGTCAGGCAATTTTTGATCAGTCTGCCTAAAAAACATAGCTAGCCCTACTCCCACATCTGATTGAGACTTTATATGTGACTTTGTGCACATTGCTTAGGTTTTTAAAGTTGGGAGACATCCCTGAGTAAAAGTGAAGTTTGCACCAAGAACTTACTTCACATATGTTTTTGGGTTGGTTTTTTTTTTTAGTACAGTGCAACTAGGAGTTAATGCTGAGGGAAATCATAAAAATTGCAATGGACAATTTTTACATATAGTGATGGACAATTTTTACGTATAGTGAAACTACATTGCATACCATCCCCCATAATTTACATTATTGTGATGTATGCTTTAAAATTTTGTTTGCTGAACTGAGTTTCTGATTGATTTTCAGCTGCTCTTTTTGTTACCAATGGAATGTGCGTATGGTACATCTGTTGTAAAGCAAACTTTGAAAGTACACTGGTTGTTTTTATCTCCCAGTTCCCATTTTATGGTGACTTTGGAGTTGAAGCGTTGGATTTTACTCTGTAAAGGATGGAAGGAAATTTTTTGTTCTTCCTTCCCTCTGATTTTCCTGTTTTCAATGTCAATAAGTACAGGAAAATAACCAAACAATATCTTGTATCCTCACTTCTTTATATGCTTGACATGAGTGAATTGGTCTTGTATGCTTACTCTGACTTCTAGATTTTATTTTTTCACAAGTTATAGAAGATAGTACAGACTATTGAATAGACTAGTGTGAAAACTAGGTAAATGCGTTCACGTTAAGCTTTCACTACCCCTGTGATAATGCTCCAGATTTACTCTGCTTTGTGTGTGTTGAGATTTAATTTTATATATTGAAACTTCTGAAGTGCTAGAACTAAGCTTTGTGTTTCTAGGACTTCATGATAATGAGCTGAAATAGATTTCTAATGGCTAGAATATGTATTATCAGCACTTGTGTGGCAGCTGTCATATTTAAAGTGCCAGACAGCCATTAAGTAATCTGCTGCACACTTCTATGGAATAAATATTTTATGGATTAATTAAAAATTTAAAAAAAAAAAGCCTATAGATTTTAAGTGAGTTTACCTAGTAGTAGTTATTGTTGAGATGATGACTTACATTAGGATTGCCCAATTCCACTTTGGCAATAGCAACGTTTTCAAATGATCACCTTCTAATTTGTGTGCCAAATCCTTTTGCTATAGGAAAACGACACACATATGTTATGTGACCCAACTGTTTTATTTAAACTTTACTAACACATCCTTCAAATTATGTGGGAGTGATAAATAATTTTGCAGTTGGGTTTGAAAACTGGTATCACCTGTACAGCACCCACAGGCATAATTATTAAAAAAAAATCTCATTTTATAGCTGTGATGCTGCAACACTGATGTGTTAAAATAGACATAAGAAAGTTGAGTTAACATACAAGCGTGTGATATCTACTGCTGAATCCTATATATATTTTCAACCTGGTCAGACACTGAGTTTGTATTTCTTTGTAATCTATAATGATGAAGTTCTAAAACTATTGAGACATTCATTCACAATTATTTTATGAATGTTAAATAGTAAACTTGTTCTGCAGTAGTGAAACAGTGTAAAACTTCAAGAAACAAGCCCACAGATGGCTGGAATATCATTGATCTATGAATGCAACATTTCTTTGTTAAAATTGTATTCTGTTTACCTGAAAAGATAAAACACAATGCATAGGAAAGATGTTCGTTGTTTGAAAGATACTGGCCTGAGTCTCTAACATCATCAGATAAAGAACCTCCTGAAAAAACTAATACTATAGAGTCTGTGTAAGATTTATGGAATTAAACCTGCTGTGGGGAACAGTATCTCAAACTACAAGACTGACTCGAGCTATGCACAGTATTATGTCTCACAGCTCGGTTATTAATGGTTTTATCTCTCCTATTTTATATTAATTATGCACATGAATTATCAAATACCTTCATGTTACTGTAGCTGAAAGAGCTTGCCTTTAGTTTTGCTTTGTTTCTTACATAGAATATCTTTTGGATCCTAAAACCATATGCTGCTTGTTCCAGCCATTGCATTGAACTCATTATCTAAAACTAGGCTTTTATAGGCATTTATTTCTTCACTTCAAAAATATTCCCTTATTTAAAATGTACAGAATGAGGTTGAATGCTCAGTTTTTCTTAAATTTAGTTACAAATAGAAGTTTAAAATCCTTTGCATATTGTCCTTACTGTCGATCTGAAATGTATTTTACATTGTGCTTCAGTGTTTGCTCCATCTTTAGATTTCAGTTTTTCATAACTGAACTATTTTTTTCACCACATCTTTACATAATTTCGTTGCATATTTGCAAGGATAGCAAGCAAAAAAAAGCTTTGAACATCATCCAAATTATTTTCTTCCGTCAAAATCTCATAATCTTGTTTCTACTTTTTGAGGAGGAAGATGGAGAAGCAAAAAATAAATTGGTTTTAAGATTAAATGCACATACTAACTGTGGTCCATTGCTTAATGATCCAGCTTTCTTCCACAGTAGACATTTTAATTTGATCTAATGACATCTGTACATGTGCATTGCTTGTACATTGCTTGTATTTGACTCTGCATGGACAGCAAAGTAGCCATGTCTGTTACGCTTTCAGCAATACCTTCTGGTCCTCTCTGAATTAAACCAGTGCTCTTGGGATTAGATTAAAAAATAGCACTGTTTTTGTTATTCGTAAACCAGTAAGGAAGGAAAGTTAGGAGCTGCTGCTTCAGGTTCCAGCCTCTGATTTTAGGCCAGGTATTTGGTTTCTGAATGCTTTGCTTACTTCACCTCCAAGATGAAAAGAAATTTATTCTTCAAGGAAGTGTTTGCTTTAGTTCATTTTAAATCATTTTGAGAGTCTTCAGTAAAAGGTTACATTAGTGCCTACCGGTGCTATTATTCATAATAAAAGAGGCTATTAAAATTATCTAGAGAACTGTTTTTGTTGAACTGAAATTTATTTCTGTTAATATTAAATTCTCAGCATTACTGAATGAAAGGCACAGTTTAAACTGGCGTGAATTGGCAAAATTAACATGAAGTGGAAAAGCACATGAGTTTTATAATTAGAGAGATATTTGGGGTAATTCCCTATGTAGTTCTTGATGTAAATGGAATTATACCATTAATAATGTGTGTGTACATGTTTACTTAAAATTGCACACACAAATTCTACATGTATATCTTGAACTTAGTCTTTTAATTTTAATTCATATTAGTTTACACTGGCATTTCAGCAAGTTGAATTATATACATTACTAGTTTTAGAAACTCATCACAATTCTGTTCTCAGAGAGCTTTAATGTATATGCTGCTGGTATGCAGAAAATTACTGTAGCAATATTGCTACGATGATTTCAACCTTGAGAATTATAGCTGCATACCAGGCAAAGCATTTCTGATTTGTTGTTCTATAGCAGTTTTCATTTTTTTGTGTGTTTTTCTTTACTTTTTCAGTGGGTCACATCATTCAGGAAGCCCATCAACACATTGCTCTAAAAAGAGCGGCTCCCTAGATACCTCCAAAGTCTATATAGTGTCACAGAATAGTAGTCAACAGATTTCTGGATCAGTTTCAAAACCATACCACAGACAAGGAGCAGTGAGTAAATATGTCATTGGATGGAAAAAATCGGAAGGCAGTCCTACACCTGAAGAATCTGAAGTTTCTGAATGCCATGAGTAAGAACTCTGTTTAACTTTGTTGGGGAAGAAGGTTAAATTTTAAAATAGGATAGAAAAATGAAAAATTACAAATTCCGTTTTGCTTTTAAATGTTTGGGGTTTTTTTTGTATCAAAAGTACAGCCGAAAAAAGACAATAATGGCCCAGGATACTGTTTTCTTCTCTGTTCTATCCAGCTGCATCTTCTTCCCATGTGTCAAATAAAGCAAGCTCACAGAAATTTCTGAAAGTGCATTGTAGGCAAAAACGTGACTATGTTGGACATTCTGAATTTCCATTTTGAATCTCTAGGAAACAATTGGGAAGGTACAATTTAATTAAGGTCTTAAAGACCTTTTCTACAAATCTACAGGAACTTCAGTTAGTTGGAAAAAAGCTTACTTCCTGAAGTTTCTGTATTAAACCATACTACCTTGTTGCCTATTACATCAGCTAATACATTACAGATGAGAGAGATGACCATAAAGGTATAGGTGATCTATGGTCGGTAATTTAAACACAACTAGTGCCAGTTGTGGGTATTTTAGTGGTTCTTTGGTATCTTTTTCTGACTTCGTTTTTAATGAACAGATACAAGCTGGTGGTTAGGAGCCCACAAGAAAAAGATTAAGTGTGGGTATATCTGACCCTCTCTTCATGAGACTCTACAAGATGTTCAGGGTTCAATAAAGCTACGTATTTTTCTAGCAAGTGACATTTAGACAAAAATATTCAGAGCAGTTCTAATGAACAGCTATATGTACAGCTTAACACAGGAATAGCTCATGGGAAATGTGTTCTTAGGTGGAGGAAAAAGGCTTGCACTCCAAGGAAAAGATGCAGTATCTCACATACAGATAGAGATTATACTTTCCCAGTGCTGCAACAGTAATAAGTAATGTTTGAGTCTGCTGTTTAACTTTTAAATTCCTGTTATCTTCAAAATCATCTTTTCAGATAACCTCCTTGCATTCTTTTTGTGCATAAGCTATTCATTTCTATCTCTCAATAAACCATAGTCAGCCCTATCCATCTTGATAAATTGACAAAATGACATGCAGTACCTGATTTTCAAATGTTTAATATGGGATTACTCTTTGTTTAATGGGAATGGGTTATTTGCATCTAATATCTCATATTGCATATATGTGCATATTTATGGCAAGATTCGTATTTAGAATATAAGTTAGACTATACAGGCTATGAAATATGAGCCTGAAGTTAAGCTCTCAAATTCCTAATTTTCAAAAGTAGAATATGTTACTATCTTCCTGTCCTGCATTTTGAAGTTGATGAACTCCTGAAACAATTTCTCTTTATTTTGAATGGAAACCTTAAAACAAAATTGCATAATGAATCGTGGTATTTAGACTGAAACCACAGCAATTTAGAAAAATATATTCAAGAGCTAGTTCTATTTAAGAAATATTAATTGAACATGGCAGCACTTCATGTATCGGAAAATATTTTCAGATTTTTCCAAGGCATACAGCACTGCATCACCTCTTTCTTTCTAGGAAAGCTTTCTATACATCATAGAGAGGAAATATCTCTCTGAGGATGACTATGTTGAAATAAAATAACATCTCTAATTAGCAATGATGATGAAAATCAGGTCAATTGCTGAATGTTGTGCCACTATAAGATATAATTCACTGAGAATTACACTTTACCGTAGCAAAGCTTGTTTGCTGTCTGCTGAAGACAGAGTCACTGATTATGCTGCACTTGGCAGTAAGTAATGGCCTCAAATGTATGTTCTGTGTGATTGGGAATCTCTAGTTCCTTCAATTGCATTTCCAGAGTAAACCAGTTAAAGTTCTTTCTCTCCTTTCTCACTGGAAGGAAGCTGAAAGATAAGAATTCACTTGGACAGTCTTTTGTTGACTGTAAATACGTTTTTATATGCTGTTAATTAGGGGAGAAAGCTGTTTTATTTATCTGAAGAGCTTTATGAAATTGGTAATAATAAAACACGTTTGGTGTATGGCACAACCAATTACCAATACACTTCAAACATTGCCATTGGTGAACATAATAATTTTGCCAGATTATGAAGCTGGATACAATATCACACTATAAAATATGGATTTTTCTTATTTGCTAAGGAATAAGAGTTAAAATATTTTGTGATGAACTATTGGAAATGTATAAATACAGCTTTAACAATAGAGAAGTGTGATGTGTAAAAAAGAGAGGCAAGCTAGGAGAAATAAGCATTATGCTTTTTTAAATTGTTCTTTAGAATTCCTAAAATTGATTTTTCAGTAGTTTAAGAATTTAATTTTGGACCCACAAACAGTTTCATAAATATAAAAAAAATGTTCTAAATAAGAATGTGCTGTGTCGGGAGATAATTCTAACAATTTTTACTTTGTGACAGAAAATGAATGCAGTCTTTCAAATCCAAGAGCACTATTGCTTCTTGCTAAAAACACCAATTGTCTCAACAGAGTGTATGATGATATTGATGCTGTGTCTGCATCGAGTCCACTCCAAAGTTCTGTGAGGAATGCCATTGTTGAAAGCCAGCAAGTCTTGTCCAAAGAAGATTTTCTGAAGTTGATGCTGCCAGACAGCCTTTCTATGGAGGAGGGGAGAAGAAAGGTTAGCTACTTTCTTTGGCTCTGTGTATCTCAGACACAGTTATCTTAGAAATGAATTTCTGGTATTCCCAAAATTGCCATAGAGAAGGCAATATCATTTTGTACAAGCCAAGGATATTCCATGAGGATGCTAAAAATATTGACCATAAGTCCCAAAATATTATTTCCTACAATATGAAAGCGATATCTAGTGTGATGATTGTGTATGAAATACAGTATTCTTTTAAGTATGTCTTTGCTGAGCTTGAGCAGAGACGGGTGCAGGTTGAGCAACTTAATTATAATTTCAAAGATTAAAAGTAACTTTTTCAAGGTTGGATGCCTAAATTTATACACCTCATATGATATTAAGGCACATGGATAAAAGTAGCCTGCTTTCCCCTGCCCTGTGATACTCAGTACCAACAATTCTGTTTGAAGTCTGAATCACAATTTCATGTAGGTATCAGTGGCAACCGCTCAAAAGGCATAATTGTCAGTGGTAGTGGAGAGCGTACATCTCACCTTTATAGTATGATGACAATGGGTAATACTTAAAAGTTCACAAAAGGTGGATAGGGAACTTAAAATTTACTACTCCCCAAAGCATACACGATTCTGAATTCTGTGTTTAATGTGGAATAAAGCACAAAGCAATTCAATTTCTTGAGATAATCGTCACACTTCAATATTAATTCAATGCTCTCTTAACCCACTGTGTTTACACAATGTGCTAATTAGCATAATCATCATGTCTGAACAAAAGTAACACATGGGAATCCTCTAAGTGCAGAATTTAATTTAAAATTCAAATCGTATATATTTTTTAACATGCAGTATGTTAAGTATGCGTTATATGTGTTTGAATTCTCATGAATAATGTCCTGGAGGTTTTTATGATTTTTTTGATTGATACAATAATTAGTTTTCTGTGATGATTTCAAGAGCTGCCAATGTTTCTGGCTACCTAAATAAGAAACAACAAGGAGTGAGGAGATGTGGCCATCTTGAGATAAATTACTGCTGTCCTTGCCCTCCCAAGACACCCAAACAAAAGCTCACTAAGTGAGACACTTTAGGCGCAGACCTGCAGGGGATCCCCAGCCACAGGACTCAGCAGTGTCCAGTCTTTGATTATGCCTTCATAGAAGGTAGTAGTCTTGGTGTACGTGAGTTAGTTGTCTTTGACAGAGAAGCCAGCAAACAATTTTCGGAACATGTAAGATTCTACGGGATCAAATCACATTTTTGGTTTGGTTTTACCTTCTTCGTACATCAGGGAATAATGAGCCCTCTAGGTAATGTTTAATTTTTGTCACACCCTGAAAGGAACACTCCTTTAACATTCATCATGTTTGGGTAGCTAGTGAACAACCTTTGTAGATAGAAGATGCAGCATAAGGTTGAGGAGACTCGAGTAACAGCCAAGAATTGCAGCAGGATGCTTGCTGGGAATCTTGAGTGCAGGAAAGCGTGGGTGTCAGGAGGATGGGGCCAGGCTCTTTTCAGTGGTGCCCGGCAACAGGACAAGAGGTAACGGGCACAAACTTGAACATAGGAAGTTCCATCTCAACATGAGGAGGAACTTCTTTACTTTGAGGGTGGCAGAGCACTGGAACAGGCTGCCCAGAGAGCTGGTGGAGTCTCCGTCACTGGAGACATTCAAAACCTGCCTGGACGCGTTCCTGTGCAGCCTGCTCTAGGTGACCCTGCTCTGGCAGGGGGGTTGGACTAGGTGATCTCCAGAGGTCCCTTCCAACCCTACCATTCTGTGATCCTGTGAAAGAGGATCAGAGACCCTCCAATTCAGAGGGTGAAGGCCTTTAACCCTTTGCCTAATGTGGTCCCTAATTAGGCTCAGGGTCTTTTGATATTCTTTAACCACTTCTTATAGAAAGATACCGTATATCCATTCATTTAAGGATGCTGTGTATGTCCTCTATCCATTCATTTAGGGATGCTGTTTATGTCTATTGTGATCATTTTACATATGTGTTAAAATAAAGTTTTGGATGGCGTTTATTCCTATGGCCCATATCTGTTTCAGGCAAATCTCTAGAACTGATTTAGTATTTTGATGTTTTCCTAGATTAGAATCTGAGTATCATTTCCCTCAATTTTCTCTGGGACAGAATTAAGCATTCTAACAATTGAGCATCTTATGTATTGTCATCAAGATGGATGCTTTCCTGAACTAACACTATGAAGTGTATTTTTGTAAAGATTCTGTCTTGTGGCATGATTGAGTGTTTCTGTATATTCCTATTGGAAGTATTCATCAGTGAGCAAGTTTTATCAGAAATGTAACAATGTAGATATCTTTAATTCTGTGCTGTGTTCACTGTTTTAAAAAGCTACTGCTCTTAAGCATACGTTTTGCATAGGGAGTGTGCAACTCATAATTAATTACAAAGAAAACAAGACAGGACATTGTTATATGCAGGACAAATCAGTTAAAATAATTAAAGCGATAACTGACATTTATAGATGTGAACAATAACTGGATTTGCAGTGCTAAAGAATGACTTAGGAAGTGGAATGGCCCAGTTTTACAATACAGTAACATCTTGTTTTACTGTAGATATTTGGGTTGTGGTTTAAGTAACTTTTTGAAATGCATAAACAGTTTTCACTGAACTCTATTACTCTCTTTTCGAAGCCTATTTTGTGATATCCGGGGAGATGCAATGTCTCAAGTCACTTTTATCATCCAATGAATTATATTGCACCATATGTCAGTTCAGAATGTTTAACATAAAAGCGTAGTCATTTCAAATTAAAATCAAACAGTTCTATGTATAGTTTTGAATAAACGTTGCCAGAGCTGGTAACCTTTTATATATTTCTAAAAAACATTTCTGTCATAAGGCTATGGAGGTTTCATTTAACATATCAGATACTACGTAGTTTTATTGATTCTGAAAAATTCTTGGTGACATGTTCCAAAATATCAAGAGGAAGTATGAAAATCCAATTCAGTAACTCTTTTGAGGCCCCAGTAGATCTGATATGGTGGGACAAATCTCTGATCTTCTGTATTAGCTCAAGAATTCCAGAGTGCCTGCCCCGAAAAGTACTCCCAAGAACTGATGATGGGATATGATTATATGAATTATTTTAACCAGTAACACGTGTTCTTATACCTTCATTTTTTGATGTTTAGTTTTCATTTTATGGAAACCTTTCTCCACGGAGGACACTTTACCGTACCCTATCTGATGAGAGTATATGTAGCAATCGAAGAGGATCTTCATACGCTAGCTCTCGAAGTTCAATGCTAGACCAGGCCTTGCCAAATGATATCTTATTCAGCACTACCCCACCATACCACAGCACATTGCCTCCTAGAATGAGCCTGACTCCTGGAATGGGAAATCTGAGAAGTAAGTGATTGTTGCTGTCATTGCTGAGTTTGGAATATTTGTAATAAATTCCAAAAAATCACCAAATATTAAGTTAGATTTTACTTTTAAGGTGAAATTATGAAACATCAAATCAGTGTTCTAGATATCCTAGTAAAAGCATATTTGGTCAGCAGTATATGCTTATGCTTGCCTTAATGATCAATTCAGATTTATCATAGTGGAAGTTAGCATTCACTTTACTTCCCAAAAAATTTTCGTTGGACCAGTGATAGGCAACAAGCATTTGTCTGAATGTATTTCTTGTTATCATTTTATTTTCCAGTGGTGACCTAATTAAGGCAATATTTTTTAATGTTTTTATTTTATTAATTTTTTTGTGCATTCAAATTACTGAAATTCACAAATATATTCAAAATAATAGCTACATGGGACAGCTTCTACTTAGGTAGACTTACTTACCTTTTGGTAACATCTTAAAAGGAAACATGCAGTAGTTATTGTTGTCGTCTCTGATTTCAAAACTGAATTTGCTGATACTTTTTCTTGACACGTTAGTAAAACCTTTGCAAATAACACTTCACTTTTAATGGCAGAAATATTTTATGAAGGTGTCTCTTTACTTGTGAGGTCTTCATAACCAAGATCTTTATTTTATGCTTACCTTGTAATAATTCCTATACGCAGTGATGAACTACAAAGTTTGTAGTAATTTTGTGGAAGAAAATGAATGAAAATTATGAGAATTACCAAAAAAAGGAAATTGTGAAAAATATATATGCTTACGTACCATAGCCCAACACAGCCAGATACATATATTTAGGCTACATATCTGTATTTATATATTTACTAAGAGTGAATTGTTTTTTAATAAACTCTAAATCACTCTCAGTTATTTTAGGCTGACCTATAGGGCACACCCAATCTAGAAAGAAAAAAAAAAAATCTAGGAAAAAAAAAGGCACTTTTAGTTAGCTACTTTAGTATTGCATCACAACTGAGCACAATTTAAAAAAATAGTAGATCAGTTGTGGACTCTCTAGTCCATAGTTAAGAAGCTGTGGGAGAATTTCTTCAAAGCATTAAGGACTTTTGTAAGCGCATGTCCAGAGAGAATGCAGACAGATGACTTAAAAGAAATAATAATAAAAAGGGCTGTCATTCCTCGTGTCACGGAATCACGGAATCTTCAGAGTTGGAAGGGACCTCTAGAGATCATCTAGTCCAACTCCCCTGCAAAAGCAGGATTGCCTAGAGCACATTACTCAGGACTGCATCCAGGCGGTGTCCTTCAGGAACTAGCAGTCACTAGCTAACTTTCAGAAGCAATCCTTATATACAAAACAATTCTCTAGTTATAGTGGCCTCAGCTATGAGACTGAGTTTTAGTCACTAAGCACTGGTTAATTTTAAATTGGTATCGCAAACAGTTGTTAAATTCCTGCTTCAGGTGGGAATGCATGCTTGGTGTATCTTTTGCCATCACAAAAATATTCTTCCATCAGAGTGGAACTCTTTACTATGAATTGAATATGAAAAGATCCTTTGCTTTTACTGACAAAGAACGAAGACCCATTTTGTTTCATTTGAGACTAATTCAGTAGATTTTCTTGTCTATGAAGGAGCTATGTATATAATCAGGCATCCTGATTGCATTTCTTTCTTTTACTATGTTAGGCCTGTGTTTTTAGAGCCATTTCTTTTAAAGGCAAACGTGCAATGGGATCAAACCTTTAGAGTCCTTTTATTCTGGAGATCAACACAAGTCAACTAATGGTGTATGCTCGAGCTGTGTACCGCTCTTCCAGCAGTGAAATGTTAGTGTTTTGTGTATATAGTTCTTAAATGCCTTATTTTCCATTCTTGCTGCTTCTTAGATACAGAAAGTTATTTATACACATAGCTGGCAAAAAACATGAAACTAGTATCCTGTCAGTCAAAATGAAGCTGATTGTTGATATCCAAGGTAGTTCATGCTACTTTTATATACAACCTCTATTTTCTGCTTCTGGTTTTGTGTTATAAAAGTGCCTTTTAATACCAGCAATATAGGATCATTTATGATGGCTGGTTCGAGGAAGATTTAATTGGTTATCTGTAATAACACTCCAAAAACAAACACATCAGGACTTGCCCACCTTTGTTTTCGAAATAAGGTCAGTCACTATCTCCATGTAAGAAACTAACTTTGGCTCTTGTTAAGAAGGTTTTTGTAATCGGTGCATGGCAGGTATTTACATTCTGTAGCAGTGCTGATATGAGAGGTTTCTTTTTCATTTATAATTTTAGCTTGAGGTTGTAGTTTCAGGTATCAGGATTCTTAGCTGTCATAGTAATGTCTTTTGTAAAATACATATGTTTGTGATCTTAAAACATTTCAATTTTACTGATGTTTAATGTTTACAGAAATCAGTGGAAATAGCATGGGTTTGGCTGGAATTCAGTTTAGAAAGATATGTTCTTCCATGTTATTACCCAGCATGTGGTATGTGAAATAGTGGCCGCACCAAGTCTCGTGAGATCCCTTTAGCAAGGAAAAGAGTGTGATTAATAGGTAAGCAAGGCAGCACCAAAACCAAAGCACAATAGGCAACCTGAAGGGTTTCAGTTTGCTGGGAAATCAGAATTATCAGACAGAATGACCATGCAAATATGGAAGCAGAAGCTTCAACTGTGTGCGATGTTGACTGTGGGAAGGAGATGAGAAAATGAAGCTATAGGATTTTTTTATTATTTTATCACTGGGGGAAGTGAAGTGAAAGAAGAGTTGCTTTCAGCAAAGCCTGAAATCAAGCTCTGACAGTTGAGTGCTGTTGTTTCCACAAAGTACACAAATGTAGAAAGACTTACTTCATTTTATCTTATTTTTAACTTAAACCAGAAAGCAGAACTTCCGTAGCTGAGAATTGTGGAATTTTACCTTAGGGACATGAAAGATTCCCTAACTGAGACAGTGCTGTTCACGTTGAGTGATTCAAGCATGCCATACGTGGTTGCAGGTACAAATCTATCCCCGTCTTGCAAATTCATTGCAGCAGGGAAAGAATGAAAACAATGAGAACCACTGATACAGAACTAGTGTATTAACACAAGTCAGAAACCCAGGAAGACACATGGAGGCAGTCTGACTGACATTGCCAGCATCATGGTCCACTCCTATTATGAAACGCAAAAGGAAAGGGGAAAGAAAAATGCCCTAAGTGATACACTGGCATGACATTCCTGTGAAAGGAGCAAGATGCAGGATACTTGCAGTGCAGAGGGTCATAAGGAAGGGAATATTTTGCAATGGTACGCTAAAAATTTCTGAAAGTTCTCAGACTGTACATGCCATAGGGAAAAGGCTGCCAAAAGTGCAGCCGACCTATCTGCAACAACGTTACTAGATGAAAATCTTATCTTAAAACTGGCTTAGTACCAGTGTTAGCTTCAATCCAAAACCAACATCGTTGATAAGAAGCAGTATTAAAATGGAAGAGCATCACTGGGTACTGACGTACAACGTGAACAATTTGTAAATCAGGTTTTCAGTAAGCAAATAAAGTCTGTTGATTAAATAATTCACACAACCGAAGGAATATATGTTTGTCTGTTACAGACTCTCACACAGTGAATAATCCACTGTACCAAAACATGAGACTATTTTCAATTACTACTTTTGCCTTCCCTTTTGTTATTGGGAGCACATGTCCACTATTCTATCAGTAACGTGAGCATATGTCCATGAGAAAGTAAGTCTACTGGCAGGCTGGCATCTTTGAAGGCAGACTTTGGACAACCCTAGGTAATACCGAAGAAGGGAAGGGTTCAGCAGGCAGAAGCTGTTGTTTAAGAGGACCATAGAAATATAATTGGTGATTGCAGGAAAGAAGAACAGGAAGCAGACAATTGGATTTGTGTCTACGTATGACTTGTTATGTTCCTTCAGCTGCAGCATCTTTTGAGATAATCTGCTTGTTAAATGACATGTCTAGTTTGAGCACAGTAAGTGAGGAGTACTTAGGTATTTATTTCATGATCTGTAGTTTCTACATAAAAGTCACAATTCCAACTGAAGCAGGGTACTTGTCTGGGAAGTAGAAAAGGTTAAGTCAGGTGAATCTTTCTTCTTTCTGTATAACTAGTTACTCTTTGAATACAGACGTATGTGGGACTGATGACGGTCAATTTGAGAAGCTCTGTTGGAAACTGAACTGACCGTGTAATTTTGGTGAAAAAAAGGACTCTTCAAAATGCTTTATACTTTTATGTATCAACAATAAAAATAAGAAAATTCTGAAGTGTAGAGAGAGAGTGACATAACTGAAATGACCAGAAACCATAAGATCAATGGGTTTGTGTCAAAAGGAGTGTAGCAAATAAAATAGTCTTTAAAACTGAAAGATAACACTTACGTTGTTTCCTCAAAGCAAATAAGGGGTAAGTCTGTGTTCATTCAAAACCAATCTTGTGGGCAATGAAGACAGCAGCCTACGAGATTAGGCATATCCTCCTGGACATGCAGAGGTGGCCATGCTCAATGCAGCAGTCATACGGAGAAAAAGTGGAGCTAACAGCAAGGTAAGAGGAGCAGGGAGGAAATGCAAATAGAGGAGGCTAGGAGTAATGCGGCTCATCCAGAGCATTCCTGAAATACAAACAATATTCTCTAAAATTCAAGAGCGCAAAGAGGCCTATATCATTAGAGCTCCTTTTTTTTTTTTCCTTTTTCCTCCTCCCCTCACCCCCATTGCACAAGAACACATAATTTATATCTTGAAAATGAATTATTCTGTGGTGGCATACTCATGCTCGTTCGGTTATTCCACTTATAATTTCAGCCGTCAGCATGAGCACTTGGGTTTTCAGGGCTCTCACTATTCAAATCTCTCCTCTGGCAGGCTTTCTGCAGTTGAGTTGCTCTGTCAGGTCTTATGCAGGACTGAATAGGATCCACCCTAAGGTGAACTGAGGTTCTCACAAAGACAATGCATAATGAAGGATGACTACTGGTGAATATATCACTCCTACACTCTAATTTGGAAAGCCAGCAGAATTGCACTGGGAGCAGGCATCTTCCTGACAGGTTTCACAATCAGCCTCTGTAGGCCGATCACACAAAAGCAAGGGCTGTCCCTTAGGGCCTGCCTGCTGATCTAGAACCAAAAGCTGGCTTGCCAGCTTTTCAAATAAGGCATTCTGTCTATTTTCCACAACAGGGATGTATAAAACAATTGTACTTGCATAAATAAGGTTCTTAAAATTCCCAGGTCACATACAAAAGTTCAGAGACTGCTCTGATGTGGAGCTTCCAATGTATTTGCACCCCAAGGTAACCTTAGGGAAGATTTTATGTATGTTTATAAGGAACTGAAAATAAAATCTTAGTACAGATGTACAGGTAGAATGTATTTGTATATTACATTTTCCATTTCATATAACATGCATTTTTGCATACTAAGAGTGGGTATTGAGAAAGATATTTCTACAGAGGTTTGTCAAGCCACTTCCAATTGTAATATAAATACTATATCTTTCACATAAGTGAACAGGATTTCTGCCTCCTCTGCATTGTTTTTGCTTTGTGGGACTCCTAAAATTTTCGACAGGGCATTGCAAACTTCCTTCACTTTCCTGTTCCTGATTTTTTTTTTTTTTTTAAAAACAAGCTTTCTGCAAAGAATACGATATGCTCTAATAATTGCTTCGTGTAGTAGAATGCTGTGTAACAGGCTACTGCTTTTGGATTTTTAGGTTGGGAATCTTTAATTCAAATGGACTTTGGTATTCTTTTTCTTTGTTATCAGGACAAGGACAACATGCCATTTTCTTAAATTATAATCTATCTTCCACTTGTATGTGTGCATTTTTTTCCTTCATTGATTTTTGTGTTTGGTATTTTTCTGGAAAAAATATTCCTCATAAATATTATAGTCTGAATCACTGGAATAACTAGATGGAAATTTCCTTCTGAAATATTTGAGGAAAAATTACTATTTTGACCTTTTTATTTAATAGAAGTAGGTATATCTGAAGCAAAATTTATTTTTTCTTGACTATATTATGTAATAAAAGTACAATATTATATCACTAGTTTTGTGGTTAAGATGAAATGCGATGATAAATGATGTATTTGGTTTACGTTCATTTTTAAAAACCTCTGTGTGCCAGTTCAGCAGTATTAATTTTAATGTGTTCACATTGATCAGAGTGAAGATTGCTATGGATAGATAAAGAAAATGTAAACTATTAAAGACAATTATGAAAATTAGCATCTCCTCTACTAAGATGTATGTTTGTGATACTTTTCTAAAAGACTGCATAACTGAAAGCTGTGTTTGAACTAACTTTATAGTGTATGCATTTCAATTAATATACAATCTACCTACAGTACACAATATGTTACAGCTCACTCTGGAGTATACAGCTCCTTGGATATACAGATACAAATATTAAACTAATATGGTAGTATTTTCAATGTGAAAGTGAGTTTTGGATGTAGGCTAGACTTTACAAATGCATTAAAAGAAAAGCATGTGGTATTTTTTAAATTGCTTCTGGAACTGAAATATTTAAGTTTCAGAATAAAATTCTGCATGTAAATATCTCATATGTTGTTTCATACGTATCTTAAAAAGTACAACTTTATCTGTCTAGCAACTTTTCTGCTCAGTGCTCAGGTTTAATATGTTATGCTTTAGGAATGGATGCTGCCTACCCACACAGCATTCATATGAAAATGCAAAGAACACATCATGTGCAAAGTGGCACAAAAAAACCTTTAGAAACCCTTCCCATCTTGTTCTGCCAAAGTTTAAAAATTGTTCCACCCATACTGAGTATTGAACAGGAAAAGACAGAAACGACAGAAATGAAGATAAGCACTCTTTGCTTATACATTTTTTTACAGTTCATTATAATAGCTTTAAAATTAATTGTACATCATTGTTATAGGAAGACTAATTGCTGTGTTTATTGTTTAGATGAATTCTGGTTCTCAGATGGGTCCTTATCTGATAAAGCCAAATTCAATGATCCTGGCCTGATGCCCCTGCCAGACACTGCCACAGGGCTAGACTGGTCCCACCTGGTAGATGCTGCACGAGCGTTTGAAGGTAACAGGAAAATTTGAATAAAGATCAATGTTCAGTACACAAAGTTTTTTTAAAAAATATATATATTGTATAGCCACATTTTGAATTACAGAAATCCAGTGTTTGCCTTCGTAGCGCTTTAGTTCTTTTGGCAGTATCACTTGTCAGTGCAGAAGATTGTCACTGAAGATTTGGGGTATTCATGATACTTTCAGTATCTGTCTTAGATATAATTCATCCACTTAGGGGCCTAAGTTCCTTCTGTAATCAGTTGCAAAAATCAGGTGTTTTGAAGGAGAGATTCAAAGCATTTAAGTTAGATATTTAAAATGAAACTGGGAGTAAGGCTTCCCTGAGTTTATTGTGTTGTGTTTATAAGCTTGTATGTGTAGTCCAAGTGATGTTGAAGTTCCTCTCAGGTTTCATAGTAAGCCCTTGAAAAACAGCAAAAACATACTTTATATTCTGTAGTAGCAGAACTTGAGATGCAGGATATAGACCAGATTTGCATTATTAAATTTTAAGACGAGGTTAACTTAAAAAAACCTCATTTGCCTCTCTGAGACCTAAACCTACACATAATGTATAAACACAGGCAGGTGGATGTTGGTTTGAGTGTTTGTATGAATATATACAGTGAATGTTCGTCTTTTGTTGTCTCTGAGGGGTGTTTTGGTTAGGTCGATATGCTGTCCTAAAATTTCCATCATTTCTTAACTGAGAAGTCAGAGGTATCTGTGACTACGAGTGACATTACCACAGGCGTCATTATATAAGATGCAGGTCTTAACTTTATGAGAACTGGTTGTGAAGTTAGTGATGAGATGTTTTTCTAGTTGGTTTTTTTTAACTAGAAGCAACCGTGGGAATCAGTCTTCTGGTACCTGACTCCTTCTCTAAGTATGAAGCGATTACGTTTCAATTTGATCAAAAGCTCTTCAGAACTACTTACAATACTAATTTAAACAGCATTGTTAGAAACCCAATCCAACAGTGGTGATTAGCAATCTAAAGCACTCTATTATTTCTTAACTTGATTAACTGTATGTGCATTCATTACTATTTAGTACTACTCAAACACCCCGGTTGTAGCTGGCAGGAACTACGGTGAAGCTGCGGATCTGACAACTGTTCCCACGCATTTCTGTGTTTGCTCAGGGGACATCCTGCTATTTGTTATTGACATCTTAAACAGCTGAAAATAGATTTGGATCAGTAAATGACTAACTTTGTATTTGAAGAATATTTTTTAAAAGCTAATAAAAATGTTGAGTTCAGCTGACTAAAAGGTCATTCTGTACCACTTGTGCTCCTGTATTTTTAGCTTTCTTTGAAAACTTTAATAGATTTTCATTATTTTTACTACTTGATATCACGATGAAAATAATTTCACTTTGGTAAGTGTTATGTGAGTGTAATTAATTGAGAGAGAGAGGTAGAACAACATAGCTATACACAGTGCCCTATCCTGGGAAGGAGGAGTATTTAATTGTTGGGCTTTAATTGCAAAAGACTTTACCTGTATCTGCAGATAACGCTGAAGAAATGATGGTCTGACTCACAAGACAGAAAATTTTTGTTGGTTTTTTTTTATTATTATTTTGAGAATTTGAGTAGTAAATAATAATCTAGTTTTGTTTAAAGGAATGTAATTTTCTGTTTAGGACTGCAAATAGAGTCATCTGCGTGTATGTTAGATGATAAATATAAAATGTTTTGACTATATTCATAGTACTGCAATTTGAAATTTTTACAAAGAATGGAATTTTTAAGTCCTCTTTCAACTTTCTCTGTCCTAAGTATTGCAATTTGAATGTCATATTAAAAAGAATAACTGATAGGCATGTCATAAAAAAAAAAAAATCACTGGGAGGGAATGTGTTGGATATGAATTAGCAGGTGCAGTTTCCTTATGTATTTTAATGCTGTTGACTTAGGAGCTGCTTCAACTTACTATTTAAAAATAGCTTGGAACTACCGTTCTGCATTCTATCAATGTGAAAAAGAGAGTGGATGATTCTGTAGTTTGTCCACTTCTGAATATAAAAGTACTTTGATCTTTTTATTAAACTGAATGGAAATGTGATCGCATCTTGTATAGGACTGTCTCAAAAAAAAACCCAAAACAAACACCCCTCCACTCCACCTCCCCCCAAAACTTCAATGGAAAAGATCACAAAATCCGTAAGACTTGTATACTACTGATTTAGGAAATTAATGTTAGAGTTGTTCACTGGTTTGCCTTTGCTAACCTGATATTCCAAAGTTGCATTCTGTTCCAGAACCTAGATACAAGAATTAATTTTAGGTTCGTTTTTTTTTACAAGGTCTTTTCTTAATATCAGTTTATTAGAATTACCAATCTGATTCTGAGGTTAGGGTTTTTTCCCCGTGATCTCTCTAGATTGTATGTTGACAAGTTACCTATTTTGATCAGTTCAACATCCATAATGTGGGCCTCACAATCCTTCATCTGTCTGTCTTAAAATGCAATGGTATCTCAATGTTAAATATAGCCTTTTTAGGTGCTTATAATGTTGTCATTAATTGGATTAAAAATGTAGTAGCAGGATTTTTGCTACCGTCATCTGTACCATGAGTTTACTCATGAATGTAACAAGAACAGCAGTCTCAAATTTAGCTCCTCCCCTCCCCCAAATGAAGAGTTGACTAGCTTGTTTATTAATTAGTATTAGCTTTTATCCAACTGATGTTTTGGGTTTTGCCTGAGCTGTGTCTGTTGAGGGTCAGTGTCCATAAGCTGGAGCATGTTATTTTAAGTCTTTTCGCTGCTTTCCTTTGCAGGACATGGTTTTGACTCTGATATTTATCCAGAGATCATCTTTAGCATGCGTGCAGTCAGGAGCAAGGGGGTATCCTTCCATTTCTTTCATACATGGATAGGCTACTTCCAGTTCCCTTATTTTGGTGGGAGCTGCAGAGAGACAGTAGCCAGGGAGCAGTTGACATCCTGGAAGTACACTGTTGTAATATTTTTTTATATCCATCCCTGAAGCAAACAATAAAAAATAAAGATAGAACTGGATGTGACTGTACAGCAAAAGAGGGAGGTTTTAGAGAGGGCAGTTGGGGTGAAAAAGGAGAAGTTAAAGCAGGAAAAAAAAAAAAAAAGAAAGCATGGGGATTTATAGAATAAACTGGAAAGCCAAATTAGAAAAAGGAGAACACAGAAATCTCATAACAGAATAAGGGAAAAGGAGAAAATGTAATTTTTAATTCTCTTTTTGTGTTATCCTTCCAATAGATCTCCAAGTTAGGGAAGAAGGACTGGCTTTCAATATATGTATTATGATGCTGATGGCTAATTTTGTAGCTTTTCAATGTTTTGGGGAACAAAAGGAGAAGCCTTCCTAAATGTCCATATCTGTTACTGTCAACAGTAGTAGAACAGAATTGACACAAACATAAATATTTTTTATTATTATTATGAATAGAACTTTGTATTCCTTGTGGTACTTTAAACAGGGTTTATTGTGCTTAAAAAAGCTGTTTAGTGTTTGGTAAATCATATTGTGGGAATTAACAGCCTTAGAAAGTTCCTCTGATGTCTCTGATTTAGTTCATTAAAATAGGTGGTTTCAACTTCTGATTTTTTTTTCAGGTTATTTTTTTGGAACGTCTGCTAATGCCAATCAGAATGCAGTGTTTCTTAATGCCAATTTATCTTAGCAGAAACATCTGTGCTACTATAATTAATATTATTTTAGTACTTCCATTTAAAATCTTTATAGCTTAATGCAAGAAATGCTACACATAACATAATGAGAAAGAAGTGAAGCATTCAGCATGAGAGATAATTATTTTAATCAGATTAGTATGTTAAACTGCTAGAAAAAGAAAAAAATAAAAATATTTAGTTAACATTTGGTCATTTCTAATGCATGCATGTGTAACTCTCTGTGCTTCAGTGCATATGTCAGTGGATGTTCGTGGGCAGACTTTGCCTTAATAATGAGAGAGCAGCTTCATGCACTACATTCGTTTTAGCCTTTTCCGCGCTCCAGTACATCAAAATTGTCTGGAGTTTTTTCTGGTCTTTGTTAGTGTTCTGGAACAATGAAAATCAGGATTCAAATTCTTTGTGGTTACAACTGTATAATTCTATTACTTTAAAAGTGAGACATGAATTTTGTCTCATCTTTGGTCTTAAGTCAACTGTTGCTTAAACTTTTGGTATAAACACCTTTATATCTTTGAAAAAAGTTTTCTATGCATGGGTCCTGTGTGGGGTTTTGCGAAGATGTCCCAGATAAAAAAAAAAGCTCTGGGATTTACAGGTATTTTATTCTGGTTAGTATGGACATATCACTTAAATTTAATAGGAGGTGTCCCTGTAGTTTAGAGGAAGCAGAACTTATGTCTACAACCTCATATTCAGAAATACGCTTGATTTTTGTTTTGAATAATAAACCATTGGTAAAGGTAGCTTTGATTTCATTTTCACGAATATAGAGTCAAGCCAATTCTGTTAAGAACAAATAAAACAGGAAGATTTTGCTCTTTGAAGCATAAGTTCAACCTTCACCACACTTCAGGTTTAAAAACAGTTCTAATTTACATAGTAAATTAGTGAAACTATTGCTAAGCATGCATACTTATAGGGACATCAGTGAGATTTGATATAGTTACTGAAAATAAAATGTGTCTTGAAAAGTATTCAAAGGCAAAATATTTTGCTAGTCCAGGATCTTGTTAATGTACTAGTTATTACAGAGATTTATTGTGTTACTACCTTGTTCAGAGAATGATTTTGACACTAACCTGGCTTTTGAAAATTAAGGAACTCCTGTTTGAAGTGCAACACAGGAATTTACGTAGCACGTCTTATGATTGGAGACTTCGGGTTATTAGGGGCCATGTAGTGAATTTGTTCCTCACCTCATGAATGTGAGAATATGGTTTCTTATTTTATAAAGATAAGAATTTTGGAAAAATATGTTTAAGTTATACAAGGAAAATAGAAAAGGTTTAAAAATTAATTTCCCACTGTAAGTGTTAGTATTATTTTTTAATTATGTAGAGTTGAAATTCATCAGGGATTACAAAAGGAAGAAGTTGTTAATCCACACATTATACTTCATTGCCAGCACTCATGTTTTTATACTTTTTGTGTGTGTTGAAATAATATGAAAATATTTTAAAATATTGTGTTTTAAAATGGCATCACATGACTTCATTGACAGCTGCATGTACCTGTTTTTTGCACCTGCTTTTATCCATCAAGAAAAAGATGCTTTCTAATACTGCTGGGGAGATCAAACTGACAAAACATTTTCTCAGCTGACAAAATAAACCAGGCAAGCGGCCATTCTGTTTAATTAAGCTTACGTGGCAGAGGGAGAAAAGTGCAGATTTTTTGTATGACAGTAGAATTGCCCCTGAGACACAACGTCACATGTCACATATTGTTGGCCATGGGAAAAATAGGCAACAGCCCTAACATTTATTGCTGGCTTTGTTCTTTTCTATCAAATGGTAATGAAAATGTGAGCAATATGAAGGTGAAATCAATAATTAGATAGGTACTTCAAACGGACTGTTTACACAGTCTTGTTTCTGGCCTACATATTTTGTTTGATCTGGGAAACTAGTTTTAGTTTATCTGTACTAATTAAATCTATTCAGCTTAGTAGCTTTCAATCTGTAAATGATGTCATTGATTATGTGTTCAAAATTATATTCTTATCTGATTGTCAGCATATATGAAAAAGTCATGTTCCTCTTTGCTGAGATCCATCACTAGTCAGAAATAAGGATAAAAACAGGGGAAATGAGCTGTGGTCTTTAAAATTGGACAAGAAGTGACATGCAACTATACTTCATTATGTTATAGAACGTCAGTCTTTGCTATTCCTTAAAACTCTTCATTTTAAAAAATCCCTTTAAAGACCTTTTTAGTGATTTCCTATTTTTGTTTGGTAGAACTTTTAAACCAAAATTTCCTTTGTGCTTAAAATGATCTGGCCTGTATTCACTGCTTGGGTGCATGGAGTTTGGAGGGTTGTCTTTTTATGTATCATGCCAAGTTGTCATGCCGTGTCGCGATACTGGATTTTACCATTAGAGACACGCAGGGCATGACACCTCACGCTTTACTGTGATGTGGGTGTTGTGTAAAAGTGGCGTTGGAAGGCTGAGGGTGAGAAGCAGCATGAGCTGCACGGGGCATCTCCCACTGCGTGCGCTGTACGTGAGGGCCACAGCTGCTCCGGTGGGGATGGACTGTCTTGTTTATAGGAACATTCTAAATCTTATTCCAGGTTTTGACTCAGATGAAGAATTTGGGCCGTTCTGTCATCACACGCCGTTTCTAGGTGATGGTCTGGGATTGATGACTTTTGCCTTTTGTAAACTTTCTTTAATATTTCCTATGTTTGCACGTTTGCATGATAATGCAAGCTTCGGGCCTGCGGGGTGGTAGAGCAAGGGGAGAGAGGGCAAGGCAGGCATGTTGTTGCCAGAATTTATACAAGCCTACAGACGTGGATTGTGTTTGACGGAAATAAGTTAAATCAATCTCCACAGAATATGGATTTTTTTTTTTTTTTAAGACAACAAATTAAATCCTAATGAATGCATCATTTACTCCTGTTCTGTGCAATGATGATCTGCATGGCATACTTCTATTATGTGGTGACTGATGTATTTTGGCAACCACACTGTATATCCATAGGTAATTACATCTCTGCTTGTTAGATTGCGTTCCAGTGGAATCCAATGTAGATAATAGTGTGCCTTAGTAATATATATAACAAAAACTCAATCGATAAAAATAGTGTGAATTTATTATTTTTCAAGTATGCAGATTACCATTAAGTTCTGCAAATGCTTGAGAGAGTAAAACAGTACAAAATGAACAGTGATTTCTGAGGAATCTGATGGCTTTAAGTCCATGGAAAATGCAAACCTTTTCGCTGAAATATTATTGTCATTGGTCATGGCCCTGAATTCTCAAATAGCTTTCTGCAGATTTCATCAAGACCAATTTTACTGTTCATATCAGTGTTAACTGGTCCAAACAAATCTGTCTTATTCTGCTGATAGACACAAAAAATTGCTTTGGGGTTGCCTTTGGATGCAGATGTGGGGACGCCAACTAGTTGGAATATACTTTACATCTGCTGATTATCTTCAAAGCTGTGATGTAGAAACCTACATCCCTTTCTCTAACTGAACCAGGATAATGGCTGTAATACAGCCTTTTATTTTGTATACGTGTCCAGCTTTAAACGTATCCTTACGTTACTTTCTTACAGATCAGAGAGTAGCATCTTTTTGCACCTTGAATGATATGCAGCAAGCTCAGGGCTTGGAAGGAACACAAGAGTTACCTTTGGATGAGAGTCCCACAGATGGAAAAGATTTCCTTGAGGCTACTGGGTATGTCAGAATTAAAGCTTACTTCTCATAAAAATATTTTAAGAAAAGATTTTCTCTTAGTGTTGCATGTCAAATTGCCTGTATGCACGTTTCACTGTGCAGACCTGTTACCTTGACCGATCACATCTTTAATTTTGAAAAACGTTGTTTCTAGTCAGATAAAACTCTTTCACTAAAATAGGGCTCTAATGCAGAGTACGGTTAAATGCAGAGTTTCAGCTAATCAGATTTTTCACTGTATTCCTCCTATGCAATAATAATTTCTTGCACTTATTTCTATTTCCATTTGAATACAAGCGATAACGGAGCACAACTCTGTAGTATGCAATAACATTATCTGCAGCAAATGTCTCAGACCTTAGAACAGGTGTTCGTACCTATCTTTTGCAACTATTTGCTACTCATAAATCCATAATTGCTCATTTATACAGAGGTAAATTAACCAAGAGAACCTGTAACTGAGGACTGCAGGAAGTTTCTATGCCAAATTGCCCAATTCTTCAAATTCTTCCTAGTGCTCTGGGAGAGATTATTCTCTTTTTTTTTTTTCCTTCCCCCCCATCTTCCCTGCTGTGAGGAGTATATTTGTTAAAAACACAGCTACAGCAGTATAATCTGTCCAGTAGCATGCTTTAAAAGAAAAACACATCTTTGATTATTTTCACTTTTCAGCTGCAGGAATGGGAGAACAGGAAATGAAGGGAAAAGTCTTCTTGCTTGTTAGACTATCATATTTTAATTTGAACCAATTTTACGCAAATTAACTTACTTACATAGTAAAGCGCATTTATTGTAATGACTTCTAAGTCTACATCTTTCCCCAGCCTAGTGATCAGTAAGGATTGCAAAAGACTGTTAAAGATGTTCCACTTTTAGCATCAGCGAATCTGTCAGATTTGAGCACTTGCATGAAGCAGCTGATTCAGCTTTGTACGTAGAGCTTCTCTCTTCTAGACAAAATGGTTCACATTAGGGCTAATTTCATCTATAACGTGTATGAAACTGTCCCCCACAGTGCTCGTTGCCATACAGGGAAGAGAAGCTATTCTCAGTATTGTCCTTCAGTCACGCATTTGATTAACCTGTGGCAGTATTTCATATGTTTTGACCTTTAAACAAAATATTTGTCTCCATAAAGCCATAGGTTTAGCCTTTACTGGAAATGACACACAACTGCAAACCAGACAAAAGAACTCTTAACAGCTCTCTTGGTTTACAATAATTGCTGCTGCAGCTTGCTTCAGATTAGTACGGTCCTTATCAGAAAGCAGCTTGTTAACAAATGTGCTCGGCACACCATTTAGCCGCAAGTTTGACTTGCACTGTGAGGGTGTGTGCAAATAATTCCTAAAAGATTCCTTCTTAAAATCGTTGTATTTTCTGCCTGATTTGCATGAGAGGCAGTGTCATATTTCAGATAGTGCAGCAATGGGTTTATGTTCCAGGAGCAGTCTCTTGCTGATGCTGGTTTTTGCCTGTGTTTTCCTGACTGTGCCTAAACTGATTTGTTTCCTTTGCTATCACTAAAAGTGTTACTCTGCAAAAGCCGGGAGAGAAAATGTTTTTAACTAACCCAGAGTGAAGGTAGTGGTTTACTTTACAGGGAACATGCTCCAAGTACTCTGACCGGAAAAGTAAACCAGCTAGAAGTCATCCTCCGGCAGCTGCAAACCGACCTGAGAAAGGTAAGAGATCATTACATATCGTTACTCTCCAGTTTTAATAGTTAATTTTTATGCAGAGTTCATCAAGGGCTTGAAAAAAGTACATCAGTTAAACTAGATAGTGTAATTCATGAATGGTAGAGCCCCGTGGTTGATCAGAACTCTGAGGTGCAGAAGGTCTGGTGGGAATGGTTAGGTGAACAAGCTGCCCCAAGGCTAACTAGTTTATGGGTCTTTACTCCAGAATAACCGTCCTACATATAGTCATACCCCAGAAAGAATGAGGCACTTTATCGCCATTTATGGTACATTGGATTTAACAAAGGATAGGGATATGAACACGGGCACTATTGCTAAGTAGTTAACACTCCAGATTTGTCATCCTTGTTGCCTTGCGGTATCTTGATCATGTAACAGTAACTTGCTTCGTGTCTCATTTGCTGTCTAATTTCTGAGCTGGAGACAATGCCAGGACTGGTAGAAATGAGACTGCTTTTGGTAAGAAAATGATCACGTAAGGGAAAATTTTGAAATTAGATATTTTTCTTCCTTAATAAATGCTTGAAATCACTTCCTTATGACTTTGGCTCTCACATATGATTTGTAATACCTAAAAGCTTCTTATCCTTTTAGTGCTTGAATTTTATTGTTAAATGGAGTAAAGTCTTATAATTTTTGTATTGAAGCAGCATCTAGTTTTCTTTTTAGCTTGCAATATTTGCTCAGAATGAATGAGGTAGTTGGAGCATATTTGGGGAATTAACTTACAGTTAGTAGTTATCAGAATGGATTAGGGAGCTCAGCAAAACATAGCTGTGTGACTTGCACAGAAATAGTAAAAACAAAAATGCTGTCATCATGACTGCTCACTTTGCTCAACTTGTATCTTTGTTAACCAGGAAAAACAGGACAAGGCAGTTCTCCAAGCAGAGGTACAGCATCTGAGACAAGATAACATGAGACTTCAGGAGGAGTCTCAAACAGCAGCTGCTCAACTGAGGAAATTTACAGAATGGTTTTTCAATACAATAGACAAAAAATCCTAATGACTGAGCCCCTGGAAAATACTTATTAGAACAATGTAACAGCTGTATTTTTTTGAATTAGCGGGGTAATAATTTCACTGTGTTCACAATCCATTTTAGGTGTTTCTGCTACATTCTCTATCCAGCTTTATTCATTTGAAAAGGGGAGAGAACTGTGGCAATCTGTCTTTAAATTCATATGAAGAAAGCAGAGAATAGCAGATATTTGTTTGTGTGCGGATGAATGTAAAAAATCCTTAGTGTCATTTTAGACATTTTTAGAACATGCTCTGGCTGGGGCTTGCCTGAAGAGGAATATTTGGGGTTTTAGTTCCTGCATTTCAGGTGCGCTGGTGAAGATGTTAAAGCAATTTACATTAGCTTGGGCTTCAGTATTGTAAGATAAAAAGAATAACCAGACATATACTTTAATGTTTAAAAGGTGCTCTATTTTTTTGTATGTACAGTAGTTTTATTTCCACAGTCCACATTGTCATAGCAATAACAATGGAGGTATAGTGAATAGTCACAAAGCTGTGTTTATAAAATGTTAGCACTGATGTGTTTAACACTAGTTTGGATGCAGATACATTAGAGATTATTTATTTGCAGGAACAAATGGTGCCTGAATATAAACAGTGTTCTGATTTTCTAAAATTACACATGCCTTGTAAATGGCTCACTGGGGTTAGCCCACTCCCAACTTCAGTTACTTTTGTATAGTTGATGTCCAGCTAAACAGTTATACTGCTTAATTATTGAAATCATGTATGGTGTGAGCCAGCCAATCAATTGTACAATGCCAAATTTGTTTATCTTTGTACAGAAGCTTTGATCAAGTGTCTTGTATTTAACACCTTTATTTAAGCTTATTTAACCTAAATCGTTGTTTTTATAAAGTTTGTTTTATCTGCACTATGGTGAGGTCAGTTGGTTGCAAGTTGTAATATTTTTAGCTTGCCAAGACTGTACTGAGGAGTTCTAGAAAATTCTAACAATTGGATGCTGCTAGTACACAATTGATTTGTTTGTATGCTTTAACATTTTTAACTGTTTAATTTGAAATGAACATACATCCTGCTTTTTTAATAAATGTTAAAAATCTAAACCTGAATTATTTTCTGTCGTGTATCTTGTATAACCACTGTCCTTAGGGTTCTCTTCAGCCCACTCTCTAGGTTCTCAGTCTGGAGACAGTCCAGCCCCCCCAGAGCTCTCACGATTCCTCGTTACCATCGAGGGACTGTCGACATTATCAAAGTTGATCTCTTTGGCGTGTCCTATCCTATAACTGAGGAGGTAGCTTCACGGATCGAGGAACAGAAGCCGTTTGGACTGTTCACAGGCATTGATTAGTGACCTAGGAGAAAAACTGCTTTACCCAAAAATACGTCCTAAAGAAAGTTTTCAAAAGGGGGCTAGTGTGCTAGTTTTCTCATATTATTTTACATTGATTGTAGCAGCAAATAGGTTGCCATCTTCTTGTGCCAGCAATCGAGGATTTGATTGTAGTGCTAGCATATGTGAGTTGTTTTGTGTGTAGTACTGAGCTTAAAGTCTACCCCAAAAAGGTACAGTTTTGCAAAATGAAATGAAGCTAATGAGCATGGTTGATGTTACCCTTCTGAGAGAAGGAAAAAAAAAAAAGTTCAAGATCATGGTTGTATCCCAGTTTCCTTTCAGCAGCTGAATGCATTCAGGCAAACCTGCAGAAAATTGTTGAATAGTTAAAAAATATATTCAGCTGATGCAGGTAAAATTCTGTACCCATTGGTAGTGCATATCGGCTAAGAAATGTTTTGTAAGTTGAATGAACATCTGTCCCTGCTATAGTAATTGTTCTGAATGACTGCCGATAGGAAGGGTTATACATAGACAGAGAATCAAAGCTTTGGTATCCTTACAGTCAAATGAAAAGGACTATTTTGTCTTTGTATTTTTCATCAAAAACTCTGGCTCTTACATACCAAACAATATCCATTAAGCTGTATTAACTTAGAGTAATTAAACATGGCAGTCATGTGTTACACTAGATTCTGATTTACACACCTTACAGGAGTCATTAGCAAAGCCATCTGGCTGGAGACCTTGCCAAACAACAGTGCTGAACAACTTGGGCAATTTGTCTGTGAACGTGTTTCTGTGAGGATTGGTTTGTCCACTTTGAGAAACCCTGCTACCTGAAATGGACTCGCGAATAAGCTTGTTCTGAAGGGGTGCTATTAGCTTTGTATAAGGGTTTAGAGTGCAATATTCATTTTAGCTCTTTATCTCTCCGTACTGGAAACAAATACCTAGCTGCATGAAAAAGATTTTTCAGTCGTTATCTTCTTTTCCCATCCAATTGAAAACATTTTATTTCCAAAATTGACAGAAAACTTTGTCTACAGATCTCTTACTCCCTTTGCTGACAAAAGCAGTTGTGTCAGAGGCACGAGGGTCTTCCTTAAGTAACTTTCACCATGGGAAAAAGTTTCCAGTCTGGTTGCCACTGTTTTAATGTCATGTGAATGCAATATTTATCAGAGACCATGATACAGTTTTGGCATAGGTAAAGGCCATTTAATCAGACATTTTAATTAACTGTGTTTTAAGAATAATCCTCTCGGATACATTTTTCTAACAAAAATACCTGTTTTAGTCACGTGGAGGCAAAGGCTAAGTCTCCACAAGAAGCTAGTGTCGAGCGCTGGGAAAGTTTAGAGTGTTGCTGACCCAGGTTTTGGGAGTGGGAGGAGATCTTTCAGGTCCATGACTGGACACCTCTTAGTGCCTGAAATTGTACGTCAGGTGGGCTCTGCCTTAGCTTCGTCTGGAAGCTCTGTGCTTTAAAACCAATCCATATGAACCAAAGCAGAGTGAGTGGGGATGATTGAGAAATTCACTTCAAAGATGTGTTCGTCATCTGAATTAAGGCAGTAATATGGAAGTGTTTTAAATGCCAACAAAGTCTTCCCGGCCCAGCAGGCCATGCTGTGAAGTACTGAGATGCAGAAACCAAACATGTGAGCTAAAACACGGGTGTTTACTTCTGTAAAAGGGGCAAATACAAATCATGGCAAAATTACAGAATGCTCTGCTTCTGGCTTAAAAGTAGTACCCTAATTTATATGTAGATCTGTATTTAAGGGATCCTTACTAAGACATTTCCCACAATGTAGACTGTATTTTATTATGTATAGTTTTTTTCTGAGACCAGTATTACAAACATAAGGGATAATTTTTGGTATATTTTCTGTTTCTGAGAGTGTAGTCATACTGTGGTTTAGGTACGTGATAGCTTTATACAGAAACTTTATACATCGTCTGCATGTTATTTAATATAAATTCTAAAATTAGTTCATCTTTTTTGGTGCCCCCAAATCCAGTTATGTGGGAAAAATGTTTCAAATATTTGTAGTATAAAGTAGCTTATTGTTGGGCAGTTGCTTAGAAAAACAATTTTCAGTCTGGAAAAGAAGGGAGTTGCCGTATGCATTATGTTGTTGTAGTAGCATTTCTTGAGCTCTCTGTGATGACTGGTTCTAATAGCTAAGAAATTCAGTGAAACTTAGGAATTGGTGTTGTACGATTTGAAATCATCAGAACCATTAATTATTTCCAAAACAAGTTATTCTTCACCCCAGCTTCTCCCACAGCAAAGACTAGAAGAAAAAGATTATCTTTCAGCTCAGAAGCAAAGAAAATCTTGCTTCTGCGTGTTTGGGAGCAGATTATGCAAACTGAGAGGGAAAGGTATACTTTAGCAATCCTGGAAATAAATTTGCCAGGAATGTAAATCTTAATCTCGGCTCTTTTTCTATACACACAGGTTGTATTTTTCATTCGATTCGTCGTAATTCCTTTATTTCACTCCTGCACTGTGTTTCCTTGCTTTTCTCTCAAGGAGAATTCAATGGCATATGAGCCAGAAGGAAAATTCCTGCAATAGATCCAGATCGCTGGTGTGGACAGCCAGGGACAGGTCTGTGTGGGTTTAGACAAAGCCGTAGAGAGACAGGGCCTAAACATTTTGCAATCTTTGCTCCTACGTTGTTCTCCACGGTGGCTGCAGAACAGAAAGAGATGGCAGGTACAATTCCATCTGGCCTTGCAAATGTAAATCTTTGCAGTCACTCACTGTCTTACCAAAGTACTAGCTTTCTGAATCAGTTGTTGAGTCATGGGTGACGTAACCGGGCAAGAATGTGTATTTCAAAAAAACCCTGTATCTAGCAGATTTCCAAAACCTTCACCAGGGAAGAAATTTAAAAAAAAAAAA
>VYZM01020053.1:110865-145371 GCA_013398915.1 Dromas ardeola
TGGGGATTCTTCGGCCAATTTCATTAAAAAAAAAAAAAAAAGATTATTGAATATGCTGTTAATATCACTTCAGGTGTCCTTGTGTCCAGACATCAGCCGGAGGTGTTTAAAATAAATCTAAGGAGAGACAATGAAGAGTAAAGAGAAAAAACATGCTGTGTCAAAAAGTGGGACATGTGAAGTGCACCAGTAGTAATCATGGGCAATATATGAGTTGTGCTTTTGTTGATGACAGGTAACTCTACATCCGGAGACTAGAACTTTAATAAAATAGGAAATTTTCATTTAAATTGTTTTATCTTTTGTTAAGTTCACTGTTTGGAGCCCAGAAAGCAATTGTGAGAATATCTCGGGAAAAACTTGTCATGAGTTAACCCTGAGCAGAAATCTGGGAGAAGGATGGCAGTACTTGGGTAGTTATGACTTAATATCTAAGCGGTGGGGCTTGGTTATACTGAAACCAAATTTAAAGTATTAGAAGTTCACTCCTTTTCATCTTTGTTTCTTTTGTTTGAAAATGATGAAAGTGGGTGACTATTTAAGTGACCAAAGCTGTTACTAATAGAATAAATAAGTGGCCCTAGGACTGTCCTGTAGGAAATACTAATCTAGCCATCTGAGGTTCTCTTTACCACTAACACGGTAGTCTTGCTTTCAGCTCAGGCATAACTTTGATAGATAATATTTTCTGAAGAATTTTTTGTGGAAACCTGAGATATCTCTGTTCTCATCAATGCTGTGTTTCTCCCTCTACACAGACAATCTAGTCAAGATGATGAATGTTCCTTTCACAAACCCAAGACACAGTGTTTCTTTTCAAAAAGAAATGTTTCTCTTGTGTGTAAGAACAGTGCTTTAGGAATAATATTCTACCAGTAACGCAACTTTAAGATGTTTGTGCTCAAAGTTGACTATCCTCTGCCATGCAGCTCCCAGATTCTTGGTCTTCCCTTCCTTTGCTAAGAGCTGAATTTCTCAGAAGGTGTTTCAGTAAAAATTAGCACAAAACAAAAAGATCCTTCAGACTTGCAATGTCTTCATTTTGTAGGAAATACGGTTGAAAGGTAAAAATATTGTGTCTTGTTCTTTTCTGCGCCTTCTCCTGTCAGGAAGTTTAAAAAGGAACTTCAGTGTGACTCAGCACTTGAACAATCCAAAGCCTGTTTGCTGAAATGCTTGTGTATGAGTTGGGGATCTTAAACATAAGCACTAATTAATATAAAAATTTGTTCAACGTGCTTTCAGTCTGCATACAGACTCATTTCCAATGAGGGAAATGCCGTTCCATTGATTCCAGTCCACATTGGCTTGGACAATGAGGGATGCGTAATCTGCCATTCAAAGGAGAAAGCAAGGGATGGGCTCACTCCGATGTGTTTTAGTGTTACGTAGCCAACAGAAGCTGTGTATCATTTAGCCAGAAAAGCTTCAACTGGCACCATTAAATCGGGCTGTGCTTTGTGGGCTGGGTGGCTGACTGCTTTGAAAATAACAGCAAATGTATTCAATTTCTCTAGTGTAAATCAGGTTTAATATCATTGAATTTACTGAAGAGAGTAAAACTGGTAAAAAGAGTCAGTTTTTGTGTGTAGAATGGTGAATTACATCCAGATCATGTTTAAAAATTAGGTCAAGTGATTAGGCCGAAAACAGGATATGAAAATAAAAATGAAGTCTGTCTTTATTAACCGTGACCTCAGTAGTCCACGGTTTTTTTGGCTCATTGATTTCTAATGTTAATCTGGTTTAAACCTCTTACTAAACTCTGAAGAATGTTCTTTCAACAGAACCATATCTATTAAATGAGTCATTTGCTCTTTAAAACTAGATAGCTTCATGGCACAGCATGCAGTAAGCCTCCTAATGTCTTGCCAATTGTCCAGCAAGATTGTTGATATTTATACAGGGAAACTTTAGAGGGATGCTTACAGGAGAGTCTCATCTTCTGTAAATAGCCTTATTAAGGTTCATGCATAAAATCCTCCTGGATTCTTGAAATATGAATTCTTGCTAAAACTGTGTGTCAGTACGTTCCTTTCCAGCCTGTCCTAGTTTGTTATCACAGAGCAACCCAGACTTGTTCAGCTGCTGATTTTTTTTTCTATAAACTGAACATAAAATATAAGAGATTCTGAAAGAAACCTAAGGAGAAAAAGTGAAATCAATCTTGAGACTAGCACAGACGAGCATCCTTTTGAAATGTCTTTATAATGTCATAGAAATGCTTTAATAATCCTCTTAGAGAGAAAAAGAGAGAAATAACGAGGCTTGCATATTTAACAGGCCAGTGTATAATTCCTGAATGCACCACAGGTTCGCTGTCAAGCCATGCAGACAGCAACCCACACTGCAGTGAATGGCTAACGATATGGTAATAATGACTTGTCCACACGTTTTACATGAAATGTTACAAATTCTCTCCGTAAAAAAATCGCTATTTTTCGTTTCTAGCAAAGTTCTCAGAAATACCCAAGCTGCATTTTTTAAAGTGGAAATGCTCACCCCGTTAGTCAGTGTTGTGTATGAGAGAGATTGCTAAGCTGTGCTGACAGGAAGTGGAGATGCCCAGAGGCACAGACATACCTGCATCTTTTCCTTGAAGGGGCTATGCCTGAAATATCAAAAGGGCTTCCCATCTCCAGTGCTTGATTTGATGAGAAGACAGATGAGAGCAAGGTAATTGCTGACAGAGATACTCATTCTGATGGAGACAGATTTTTTTCCTATTGTCCACAAACAAATCTTTGACCCCTGCCCGTGAGGGATGGCTTTTTCCTCTTGCTTGTCCTGTGGAGCTTTCAGTAGCTTCATGGATTGCATGGTCCCATTTGACATCCGAGGAAAGTGCAATTTTCCCTGGGAACTTGCAGGTTATTTGTGAGTCTTTTTGTTACAGGCAAATCTCCTATTCCTTTTCTAGAATCATAGAATGTGTTGGGTTGGAAGGGACCTTTAAAGGTCATCTAGTCCAACCTCCCCTTCCGTGAACAGGGGCATCTTCAACTAGATCAGGTTGCTCAGAGCCCCATCCAGCCTGACCTTGAATGTTTCCAGGGATGGTGCATCTACCACCTCTCTGGGCAACCTGGTCCAGTGTTTCACCATCCTCATTTTAAGAAAATTCTTCCTTCTATCTAGTCTAAATCTACCATCTTCTGGTTTAAAATCATTACCCCTTGTCCTGTTGCAACAGGCCCTGCTAAAAAGTTTGTCCCCGTCTATCCTGTAGGCCCCCTTTAAGTACTGGAAGGCCGCTATAAGGTCTCCCTGGAGCCTTCTCTTCTCCAGGCTGAACAACCCCAACCCTCTCAGCACGTCCTCATAGGAGAGGTGCTCCAGCCCTTTGGTCGTTTTTGTGTCTCTCCTCTGGACCCGCTCCAACAGGTCCATGTCTTTTCTGTGCTGAGGGCTGAGACACAGTACTCCAGGTGGGATCTCACCAGAGCAGAGTAGAGGGGCAGAATCACCTCCCTCAACCTGCTGGCCATGCTGCTTTTGATGCAGCCCAAGATACGGTTGGCTTTCTGGGCTGCAAGTGCACGTTGCTGGGTCATGTCCAGCTTTTCATCCACCAGTGCCTCCAAGTCCTTCTCCTCAGGGCTGCTCTCAATCCCTTCTCTCCCAGCCTGTGTTGATACCAGGGGATGCCCCGGCTCAGGTTCAGGACCCTGCACTTGGCCTTGTTGAACCTCATGAGGTTTACACGGGCCCACATCTCAAGCCTGTCCAGGTCCCTCTGGATGGCATCCTGTCCCTCAGGCACATGTTGTCTGCAAACTGCACTCAATCCCACTGTCTATGTCTTTGATGAAGATATTGAACAATACCTGTCCCAATCAGCCCCCTGATGGATACCACTTGTCACCGATCTCCATCTGGACATTAAGCTGTTGACCCTCTGGATGTGGTCATCCAACCAATTCCTCATACACCAAACAGTCCACCCATCAAATCCATATAATTCCCAGTTTAGAGAGAAGGATGTTGTGGGTACTGTGTCAAAGGCCTTACAGAAATGCAGATAGATCACATCCGTAGCCCTTCCCTTGACCACTGATGTAGTCACTCCATCATAGAAGGCCACGAGGTTGGTCAGGCAGCACTTGCCCTTGGTGAAGCCATGCTGGCTGTCTCGAATCACCTCCCTGTCCTCCATGTGCCTTAGTATTGCTTTTAGTAAGATCTGTTCCATGATGTTCCCAGGCACAGAGGTGAGGCTGACAGGTCAGTAGTTCCCAGGATCCTCCTTTCTACCCTTTTTAAAAATGGATGCAATGTTTCCCTTTTTCCAGTCATCAAGGACTTCACCTGACTGCCATGACTTTTCAAATATCGTGGAAAGTGGCTTGGCAACTACATCAGCCAATTCCTTCAGCACTCTGGGATGCATCTTGTCAAGTCCCAAAGACTTCTGTATGTTCAGGTTCCTCAGGTGGTCACAAACCCCATCTTCTCTTGCAATGGGAGGGACTTTTCTCCCCCAGTCACTGCCTTGCGGTCGATCGACTCCAGAGGTGTGGGAAGAGAGGTTGCCAGTGAAGACTGAGGAAAAAAGTTGTTCAGAACCTCAGTCTTCTCCTCATCCCTTGTTACCAGTTTGCCAGTCTTGGTCATCAGGAGGTGGGGTATGCTTTCTTTGCTGGCCTTTTCTGGCTGACATACCTGTAGAAGCCCTTATTATTATTCTTTTTGTCCCTTGCCAAGTTCAGCTCCAGCTACGCCTTGGCCTTCCTGACGCCATCCCTACACAACCGGACAGCATCCCTATACTCTTCCCAGGAATCCTGTCCCTCCTTCCACTGCCTGTGCATCTCTCTCTTGCCCTTTAGTTTGAACAGCAGGTCTCGACTCAGCCATGCAGGTCTCTTGCCTTCCTTTCCTGATTTCTTACACCTGGGGATAAAGAACTCTTGTGCATCCCTAAAGATCTGCCAGCTCTGTTCTGCTCCCTTGTCCCTGAGGGCAGTTTCCCAGGGGATTAAATCCTTGAAGAGCTGTAAGTTTGCTAGCCTAAAATTCTTTACTCTTCACTTGACCCGTAGCTCTCAGGACTGTGAACTCCACCAGTGCAGGCTGGTGGGAGTCCCAGACTTTTTGGGAGTTTCCAGCCAGCCTGCAGGCTCCTTGCTCTCTGTTCCCCCCTTCCTCTGGTGGCTTTCACCTGCACCATGTGCCACAGCAACCTGCTTGCTTGCATGCCAGAGTAAAGCAGCCTTTCTGCTGTCCTCCTGTAGCCTTTTAAACTGTCCATAACACACAACATGCCTGCAGTAAACTGGGAAAAAATGCAAGAGATACTAGCTATCCTTCCCACTTATCTAAGTCTTTTTGAAATATTTGCTTGTGGTCATATAAGGATAATTCTGGAAAATCTGGTGGTACCAGTATTGAGCATAAACTCTGGATTGCAGCTGGAAATGCAGGAAATAAAGTGGGTTTGAAAAAATGTAAACAGCTTAGTCTCATTAGACTCATCTTCAGGGAAAAGCAGCACAAGAAACCAGATATTTTGAGGAAAAACTATATTCCTCAGACAGCTGGTCTTCACTGGATTTTAGGATTCTTTTTTTTTTTTTTTTTAAATGTGGTTTTGCTTTTTAACAAACTATCACAGAAACCCTGACACTATTCAAAACTTGATTGTAGAACTTTACCTCGTGGCAAACAAATAGGTCCAGGGTTCCTAGGCTATTTTGGAAGTAACCACAGGAGTTATATTCAATGTGCATGAAGTATCTTTTCTGGCATCCCAAGCAGTCGACTGTACAGCTGAAGAGCTATGCCTTTGAAAGTACATTTAACCCCCAATATGTATAAGGTATTGTGTTGTCTAAAAAAGCCCTCCTCTATGAACCTTGTATGTTTGAGGCTTTATACTCCAACTTCCAGCAGGAAATATGGAGAACTCCAATTTTTACCGAGACTGCTTTTTGTTCTCTGCAAATTATCTGATGACCTTAAACTTACTAAGGCAACACTGCCAGAAATGTAAACGGTCTCTTTCATCTGTAAGTGCATTTTCTTCATTTGGCCTGTATGGATTTGCAGGGTCCAGAGTCCATTTTTCATACAGGCATAGACATTTTTTCCTCCCCTGTGAGCAACCACATTTCCTTTTGAAGCTGTTTCAGTTAGTGTCAATTAACAGGACTTATAGTTTGTGACAGAAATGTTCGCTGGAAGGAATGTCTGGAGGTCATCCTGTCCAACCTCCTGAACTAGCGCCGCCACTGTACCAGGTTAGGTATGGCTTTGTCTAGCCAAGTCTTAAAACCTCCAAGGATGGTGATTCCACAGCCTTCCTGGGTACCCTGTATTATCCCCCAGTAGAGTGTTGGGTTTTTTTCCTAATGTCCACCCAAGCCACAATCTGTGGTGGGTGCCCCTTGTATCTGGCAATACCAAGATTTTGGCTGGTTTGCGTGTGTAAATACCCTACAAATAGTTGTAGACTACTAATCATCCCTTCATCTCTTCTTTATCAGATTAAACAAGATTAAACCAGCCCAATTGTCTCAGCTGCCCCTATTTGGCCATATGCTTAAGGTCCCTGACCATCTTAGCAGCACTCTGCTGCTCTCTCTCCAGTTTATTACTATTCATCTCGTACAGGGAGTCCAAAACTGAACACAATATTCCAGTTGAAGCCTTACCAGAACATTTAATTACCTCATACATCCAGGGGCATGCAGTATATCTGTAGTTTATGCCACTTCCTTTTCCCACCAACCCAAATGCTCTAAGGAGATGCAACAATGTGTGGGTTTTTTTCTTTTTTTGTTACATCTGGGATTTTGTCTGGCTGTGGTTTGAGGGCAGGAGATGCTTTGCTATTTATGTCATCCGTGGAGATGGCGACACGGGTGAAGACATCCGCAGACCATGCACACATGGTCCTGAACCCAGTCAAAAGTGTTGGGGTTGGGCAGAAGTTGAAGTAAAAAACACATACGTACGCCTTCTGTGAGATCCACATTAGCTGAAACTCCCCAGAGGAGTGTGGTTACTGAAAAGAAAATAACCTTCTTTAGTTTAAGACTGTTTTCAAACACGCTGTTGCTATTTACTGCAAATCCAAGAAGGCTGCTGGGTAGCAATCCCTCACTTGTCTTCCTACTACAGATTCCCAAGGAAGATCTCTCGGATGAAGCCTCCTACACCTGAACTCATCATGTACATCTTCTTAATAGCTGAAAAAGGAAAAGAAGAGTTTGTAGAGGGTGGGGCAGCTGAACATTATCACGGAGCTTCTCTGAGGTGAGTCACCCACTGACAGGCCCTCTTTCTCTCTCTTCAACGTGAGAGGAGCACCAAAAAAGGAGCTCAGGTGTAGAGTTCTGCAGTATAGTCTGGTTTCCATAGTTTTTGTTGTTCATTGCATTTGTTGCCTTTAATGTTTAAATGAATGTTTGTGAGCATCTTGAACAAAATAAGAAACACCTTGACCTGCTTTAGCTAGCAAGCAAGATCAGCGTTCAGATTATTTGAAGTCAGTCCTGGTTTGTGTTCTACACAAGGTGTTATCCCTCAAAGGTGATTTTTCATTTTGAATAAATGAGAACAGGAGATGTCAGATGCGCTCACCTAACTTACCTTTGCTGAGACAAGTTTGAAGGGTTGTTGGATGCCTCAGTAAATGATATATGATCATTTGGAAACATATTTTTATAACGCAGAATTTCTGTCCTTTTCAGACAGGTTATTATGAGGAGCATAGTTCAGGTGGCTTCAAGCTGGCGTTAAAGTAGAATCTAGTAGAGGCTCTAATAGAGTATCTAATAAACAAAGAGACTTTGAGCCTGATCTACCAATGTGTTATTCTAGTTTACTTCTAGAGTAACTCAATTCGCCTGTTGTTATTATACTTTATATTCGCTTCAAACTAGAGCTGCTTGTCGTTGAATCAAGTCCTGTGTTTTGATCAAGTTACAGAGAACTGTGTTTTTAAAAGTGCTGAAGTCTTTGTTTGTTTGTTTTGGAAGATGTTAAAACATGTTAAAGAAAATTAGTTCTAGGCTGAATATTTGTATGACAAGTTCTCCCTACAGCAAATCTCTATGACTGAGCAGCGGATCTCTAAAAATAAGATTTAAAACTGGAATGTTTATGCAAGTCTTAACACTTGTGGTACCAGTGCATGTTGCCATAATAATAAGTGGAATAACAGAGTGTTGTCACATTGCATTGAATTTCTGACTTCTGTTTCATCTTGTGAGACAAATTGATCCTTGAACATTAAGGCCATAGAGGATTATCTCAATAGAAATGTTTTCTGGATACTTGTAATGAAACTCAATATGCTACATGATTCAAGTAACCAATATATGAATTCATTACTATGATCAGTTTGTAAATGACATTAGCAGCAAAGCAAAAGCAGCATCAAACAATAAAAAGAAGGCAATAACAGGGATTTTTTCCTATGCCTTTGCCTTACACTCCACAGATGAAAATTTCTCAAGAGCAAAACTATACAAAAGCCAATAACTGTGTGTGGAAATTAACTCCTGTTGTTCCAGAGGATGTTATTTCTAACACACAGCAATGTGAAACAGTGAAATGTTTCTGGATTTGCCCTCTCCAAAGGGGGCCAAAGGGGCCAAATACAGCAATTGTAGAAAATATGTTAAGGGGAGTTGTGCTTTCTCTGTTACTGAAGGGGAGCTGGTGCTCAGAGCCCCTCCAGCGGCACCACCGGCTGCCTGGGAGGCAGGGGAGAACGGGAACAACTGACATACATCAGTACATTTATGCCTCCGTGGCACCAACATACTGAATCACCTCTGGATCTTTTTCATACTCTCATACTCTTTTGATCATGCTACTGGAGTTGTTTGGATCGTTCTTCAAGGTAATGGAAATTACGCTGGGGAACAGAGCCAGGATCTCAAGAGCCAGAGGAGCTGAAAGAGCAACAGCTCGGCTTGCCTCTCCCTCTTCATGCTCTGGGTTCCCTTGCTGCAGCCTGGGATACATGCCATAGGTTCGAATCCCAGGAGGCTGGAGTCCCTTAGCCACCGATCTGTAGAGAGGTTGAAAGCTCCTCCCCTTCTCCTGTTTATACCTATGGCAGAGTTTGGCTGGGAATTTGGTTATTTTGACTTACTAACGTGGGGCTGTGCTTGGGCCAGGCCACGCTGCTGCACTGGCTGAGTTTAGTCTCCTTTTTTCAGAGCGTGGAGGGAACTACATGCATTCCCTAAAGAGAAACAGGCGTTGAAAGGCACTGCTTTCAGTCTGGCAGGAGAGAGCACCGTGCCTTTGATGTAAACTGGTGCTGTAGCCCAGCTCTGTGGAGCCTGGAGTTCCGTCAATCCCTCCAGAAAGCAGAGGGCAGAGCATCTTTGTTTTTGCTGACCAGAGGTGAATGTACTGGTGCCAGCCACTGGCTTGAGGGATACAAATGAACCGTAATCCAACAGTGACTATGGGAACAACGTGTGTGATATCCCCTATGAGGAGCCCATAGGTGTTTCTCCAAAATTAATTGGTTTTTTGCAAGACTACGCTTAGCCTATAAGTATTCCTTCTTTTACATGTATTTCTCCGGTAGCTTACCCAGGGTAAGTTTTAGGAACAGTGATGTTATGAGATAGTGTAACAGTTTATATGTCAAATCTCACAGGATAATCTCCTTTTAGGGCTGTCCTGTATTTCAAATCATTTGGCCTTCCTTCCATGTACGCCACAGACTCAGAGATGAAGATCTTTTTGCACTTTGAAGGTCTCAATGCCTAGATCAGATAATCAATGTAGAGAAGGCAATCTTGTACTAGGCGAATGTTTTAAATTTTACGTATTTAAGCGACCGCGACTCAATGATCTTCAAAAAGCAGCGGGGCTTCTGTTTCTCTCTGTTTTCTCCTATAATGTCCAAGGCGGAGCTGGGAGTTGCAAAACTAGAGGAGTCTTTCTTTGCTTGTTCTGTTCATCACTCCACAGAAAAACATTCACCTTTTGTCCTTACCCCTCAAATTAAATCCCAGCGCTTTTGGTCAGGTGATCTACTTTGAATCACTTGCAAAGTGAAATCAATAATCTCATTTTAAGAACTTGCTGAAGGCAGGGAATCTCCCTCATATTGGACATGCTATCAGAGAAAAATCTGCCACTCTGGGTGCAACCTGACCTCCAGCCTGCAAGGATAAGTAGCCTGAGAAAGCATGAGGGATTTAGTAGCAAAATGAAGTGAGTGGCGAGTTTGTGATAAGAACTATGTAAGGTTACCGAGGAGTTATTAGGATTACACCGCGTTTCATTTTTTTGGTCAGGCACTTTTTCCATAGATTTTCTAAGTAATTGTGTTTCAGACAATATACACAGGATGGTGTAAGGTATATATAGGTGAATATGTTGACACACTGAATGTGTAATAGCAGAAAACATGCTGTTTCTATTGCTCACCTCATTATACAAAGATGACAGTCAAAGTCACAGTGTCTCTGTGAAGTCATGAGTTTCTTTGATTATTGCTGAGAAAATGACCATTTCCCTTTTTCAGAAGGCTGTTTCAGGCACTGCTGTGGAAGAAAGCCAAACCAGCTGAAGCCTGAATGCTATATTTTGAGTTCCCAACGTTTTTGTCAAAACAGATTTTGTTGTTAAGTATGAATACACACTGCTAGTCTCATGGCAGAGGAGACCTGTTTTCAGAATGGGAAACCATGCTGTCCCCAACTTCCAATCTGTATCTGGTTCTTATCCTTTAGGGAAGGAACATAAGAGTTTTCCAAGACTGGGTTTGGGGCCAAACATGTATGTTTTATAACAATCTCTAACCATATACCAAATGTCCTTTTAGATTTAAAAAGTGCAGGATTTCATACAGTGACTTCATCTCCTGAGGCCTTAAGAAATGCTCATCGATAGTCTTGGAGTAAGCAGCACCACTGCTGAGGGAAAAGGGACACTTGAAGATAGAGAGTGCAAACTGGAAAAGAAACCCAGTCTATGAACCTGCAAATGATCAGACAGACTTACTGTAATCTCCACCTCTCCCATTAATGTCTCATGGGAGGGTGCAGAGTCCCATGCATTTCCCATGCGGCAGTTGCAGCCACGCAGCCTGAGAGGCTCCAGGCGAGTAACTTCACCACATCTGTCAGCTACCAGATCTGAGGAGCCCTTGTGCTGATCCTGAGGAGTCATGTGAAGTCATGTAGCATATGTTACAGCAGGAGTATTTGAACTCTGTGGTCCTTCTTGTCTAACCCCTACCGAGCATAGTGGAGTTGGGTACCTTCTTGCTTGCTGTGACTTTCAGGTCCTTCATACACACATCAGTTCTTGAGATACGGGGTCAAGCTGGCAACTGATGTAAACCAGTAGAGCCACTGATGGGCAATGATACCAAATTCCTCAGCACAGAGTCATGGTTATGTGTCCTCTGGATGTTCTGCAGTGCAAACACTCTGCCTCCACTTTGCCTGTCTGTAGGGTGCTCATCTGTTTTTTGCTGAGCTGTTGTCATGCTCGCTAATGACTTGGATGAACTCTCGTCTTAGGTCATGGATTAAAGACGCTAAAGGGTAGTTTGCGAAGACCCTGGTGGTTCACAGGGAATGTGAGTTACCCCATCCATGGCTGAAAACAACATGAGACCCTCTGATGTTGCCATCATCCAAGGGAAATTAGAAATTTACAGACTGAAGCAAACAGGGAGAGGAAAGCATGATATTCATTACTTTGAACTTGCTTCTGCTCCGTGCTGTTCATGAATGAGCAAAGGTTGGATATCTGGGACATAAAGAGAAGAAAAGTGAGGAAAAATTATGAAGAATCCCTAGAAACACGGTGAAACTGTGATCTCCCCGTGGAGTATGAGGAGGAATGATATTTTCCTGGCAGGAATAACATTTTCCTACCACTTAAGTAAAACTGATGCGGTGAAGACTCCTGAGCTGACTGCTCACACTGCAGACCACTGACTTGGTCATTTCAGACACCAACAAGAGCTGCACATGCATGGGAAGACCAGGGGAGCTTCAAAGGCAGTTGCCTGTGAATGTCTAGAGCTTTTTAAAAAATAGAAGGTGAGGGCTAGGAGGAGGTGAGCGCAGCTATGGCAATAGGGAGGAGATGGAGAGCATGGGAGTGACAGGCACTGTTCAGTTATTCCTCCTGGAGCTCTGGGCTGATGTGCTTTTACATCTGCTGGTGGTCCCACGTGGCTTCCCGTCCCAGGCAGAGCTGGCTGTGACACGTCCCAGGAGTGCCCAACATGCAGATTAGCACGGCCAGATGTGACTCAAGCACCATCACTGTTCATGAAGGCGTACCGATTTCTGTTTTAAGAATGAAAAACCAGTGACACAACTCATTAATGTCAGACATCTGACTTGTTTCCGGAGATACGCCTCTCTTCTCAGCAGCTGATTTCTGCTGCTTCAAGCTGCAGACAGCTGGGGTAGGAGGCAGGGAGCAATGGTGTTAAGATGAGTGTTGCCTCAGAGTTTTCTCTACCTGTGCCAGAGCCCTGGACAGCCAGGGCTGGGAGAGGGGATTGGGTTAAATTGCACAGAAGATGGGGAAACCCTCCTGGAAGCCAGAGTCACTGCCAACCTCGCCACATATTCTGCTGACAGCCTGCTTCAGGCCCGGTCCGTAGGGCTCTCTCTTGACCCTGGAGAAGCCTTGAGTCAGATTTGGGTGGTTCCATTGGTCTAAGTATGTCATTAAGTATCAGTCTGTTAGCAGGCTCAATGGCATTTTGGTAAGAATTGGAGCCAGGGTAATGTTAAATTGAAATCTGTTTATTTCTCTTCCACACTGATAAAAGAAGAACAATGCATAAAGCTTTGTTCCCTCTCTAGTGCAGGAAGTGAACAACAAATTCAATTTCACCCGAGAGCAGCCAAGAAAAAGGAGTTGAATTTGTCTTTGAAGCCTAAGCATTGATCATAAGATATATGATATTATTACAGTGAGTGCTTCCTCCAGGTGCATGGAGGGAGTCTCTGTAGCCACAATGTAAGGGACATCCTGTTGTTTCTTGGTTATTTCATGTTGTACAAGGCAACTACTCCTATTTATAACGCGTGAAATGTTCAGCCACTGGAGTTTTCTGCCTGGCTGATTCTGCCTTAATTTTCAATGAACATTAGGCTAGTGATTTACGGACTGCCAGATTCCCTGAGTAGGATAACTCCCTTGAAGAAAGTTTCTCACCCACAGTATGGCTCAGACAGAGAGTTTTGCTTGCCTCTGCCAGTTCTAGCCTGGGATATTGCAAGAAGAAAAGGGCAGGCAGGATGTGGCAGGTGAAGCAGCAGTCTTGGCACAGCAGGCAGCATTTGCTTTGGGTGAAAGGTCTAACATGGGTTTATGCCTCCTTTCTCTTGTCACTTCCAGGGGCCTCCCTTGAACACATGTGTTCTGGCCAGCCCCAAAGTGAAATTTCAGGTCTGTATTTCCATCTTCTGAAAATTTTGCGTGGGAGAATTCATCAAACGGTTTGCACTTTTATAGCTCAAGGGCTTGCTCCTGCTCCTTGTAGAAGCTGAGGAGGAATGTCTCCATTCGGGATCCCAGACCTAAGGTCACTCACAGTCAGGCATTGCCATTGATGTACACAGGGGTATAAAAGCAGAGTCAGATGCCGGAACCCACAGCCTGCAAATCCTTGGGAACTAGTTCTCCTGTTTGGCTACCTGGTGTGGCGTCAGCATTGTGCTTTGAGGAGGCAATGGCTCCAGAGGAGCACCGCTCAAAGGAACTCCATCCTCAGCGGGCAATTTGGCAGGCACAACACCTTTGATGACTTAACATTGTGCTCAGAAAGACGGTAACTGCTTCTGGCTTAAGAATAAAGTAAAGGACAGGGAAGGAGGAGGATTCAGGGGTTTGGTTGTACCTTACATGCTTAGAGCAGCAGTCCTCACTCCTCCTCCCTGCCCCACTCCCTACACTCCTCCCTGAGCTGCAGGGAGTGAAGAAAGCAGCAGGTTTTTGGTAGCCTAGATGTGGTGAGGCAGTATGCTGTCATACTCCAATTAGGTACTTAGAAATGTCTCTAAAAGGTATTAATATCACAACTGATGCTAGCATGCACTTTTGTTGTCAGTCTTGAAAGAGAGGCAAAAGGCTGAGTTACAGACAGGAGATTCAACCCAAACGTGCTTTGTCCAGTTCAGACATGAAATGCGATCATGACACGGAGTGAGGGAACTTGTAGTCTGTCTGCTCAAGCTCCACGTGTCCTGTGTGACTGTGCACGGTGCTGCTGTGTCAGGGCTGGCAGTGGGGAGGCTCTCACAAGCTCCAAAGCCATGTCAGTAAAAAAAAACAAAAGTGAAGGTTGCTGGTGTCTTTACCAGCCTAAATCCCCATAGCACTCTGATCAGATGTTTATGATGGTTCATTGTAAGTGCGTGTAAGGAGGTGAACATCACATGTGTCAAGAGAGATTATCTGGCGTAGCACCTCTTATTAATCCAGCTGGATGCAATCAGCTCATGAGAAGTTCTTCCAAATCAAATTTCCAGGGCTACGGCAGATGCCCGGGGTTCATAGGAATACGATATGCTGTGGATGAAAAGGCCTTGCCATTTGAACACTTCAGGAAACTATATCACTTCCTCCTGGAAATTTTCAAAACTGAAGAGCAGTTATATTATTTTGGCCACCTTACATGTCCTTCATTTCCAGGTGTTTGAGCACCTCTTGAGACTCAGCTGTACGGTCTGGCCAGCTCCCTATTGGGAAAAAGTTGTTCATGATGGTCTTGCCAGATTCCTAAGAGCTTGGGGGGTCTGAGGAAATACGATTGCATTCCTGGATGATGATCAGGTGATGGGATAAAATTTTGGACACCAAAATGGGAGGTGGAACAACTGAGAATATTCTCACTGCTATGTTATTCAAATCAGACAAAAATGCTCCGAATCTTGGAGGAAATTGTGACCAGCAGAAGTAGGGAGGTGATTGTTCCCCTGTACTCAGCACTGGTGAGACCACACCTTGAGTATCGTGTCCAGTTTTGGGCACCCCAATACAAGAGAGATATCAAGGTGCTGGAGCGAGTGCAGAGGAGGGCAACGAAGCTGGTGGAGGGCCTGGAGAATAAATCTTATGAAGAGCAATTGAAGGAGCTGGGACTGTTTAGTTTGAGGAAGAGGAGGCTGAGGGGAGACCTCATCACTCTCTACAACTACTTGATAGGACATTGTAGAGAGGTTGGTGCTGGTCTCTTCTCACAGGTAATTACCGATAGAACAAGAGGGAATGGCTTCAAGCTGCAACAGGGTAGGGTTAGACTGGACATTAGAAAAAAGTTCTTCACAGAACGAGTGGTCAGACACTGGAATCGGCTGCCCAGGGAGGTGGTGGAGTCACCATCCCTGAATGTGTTTAAAAGTCGTTTAGATGTGGTGTTGGGGGATATGTTGTAGGGGAGAACTCTGTAGAGTGGGGTTGAGGGTTGGACTTGATGATCCCAAGGGTCTTTTCCAACCTGAATGATTCTATGATTCTATGATTCTATGAAATGCTATTTCCAGCAGTTGTCCTAAGCCAAGGTGGTGGGCATGTCTTGAGAGAATTTAGTGGCCAACCTTTAGAAATTTCACCCATCTCTTTAGCTTGTGCTTTAACCGTGTTTTCATTGTCTGGGCAACTTTTTTTTACATCACAGAAATTAGAATTTATTAGAATAACTTAACTGAATGTTTTCATGCCACTGGATTAGGCTCTGATAAACATAACAAATACACTATTTTATAGGAGGAGTCCAAAGACACCTCTCACGTTGCCTATTGCGAGGAGAATTTTTCTCCAAGTGTCAATTATGAAATAGTTTTCATTAGTGTAAGAAAGTCTTGGCTGAGGTAGCATCAAACGAACAGACCTGTGCTGAGTGCTCTCTTTCTAGCCTGTATGTATAAAGTATTCGGAGGTTTGAAACAAAACAATCAGCTGCACACACAAACTTGTTTTGGTGGACTTCAGCCAGGCCATTAACATAACAAAGAAGATATGTGCTTATTCTGATTCTATTCATGATCCATATTTCATAACTTCTAAAGAAGGAATGGCTTGAATAATGGCAGTAATAATACATTAGTAAAGTTACTTGCTGTGATCTTCAATGTAATCTAACAACAACAGAAAAACACAGCATGCTGTTGAGTATCTTAAAGCGTGTGTATGTATATGTTGGAAGGAGATATGCAGAAAGGTGTATCTGCCACAAATGTCATAGGAATCCTTGCTAAAAATACTGTTAAATGCTTGGTGATGTACAGTTCAGAAGGATTTTTTTTTTTCCTTTTTTTTCTTTTTTCTTTTTTTGGTCGTCTTCACCACCAGCCTGAAGAGCTTCTCTCCAGTTTTGTAGTTCAGCACTGTGGACTCTGTCCTCAGACGTCTCTGCAGGAGCGAAAGCCCTGTAGACCACGTGAGGGTTTTGCCACCACTCACGTGGGAGTACTGCCTATTCGGGATTTGTGTGACATAGCTGCCTGGCACTTGGTACCTAGCTATGGAGGTAACTCAACAGAAGGCTATTGAAAAGAGCCAGTGGGTTGCCATAAAAAGATTCAAATCCCCATGATAATGCTCTAAAATACTGTTTGTATTCCAGCAAAGACAACACATTCATGAGCTTGACTTGGATTTCTTTAAAAATAAATATCCAAGTAACTTTTCACTGACAGATTTTCATATCGTTCTTCTGCCTGGTACTGTAAACCCAGAAACTAATATAAAGCAAGAGCTTTGTGAGGTGCTTCCCCCCTCAGTTACCTAAGTTTTGTTTTAAATAGTACAGCCTGGGGGTTGCTGATATCTACCTATATAGTTGGGCTGCTGCATGCTTTCCTGTACAAGAGATTGAGGTTTTTTTCTGTCATTGCCCATAGCAGATGGTTAGAATTTGGCATCTGGAGAGATGTTGATCTACAGACATACCTTGTCTTCGCCCAAAAAATATGTTTTAGAATTAGCTCACTTATAAACCACTACAGATGTTATTTTCCTTCATGAACCTTCTCCAAAGTTGGCAGCATTCCAAAATAAGTGAACATGGCCATTGTGAGCTGTAGGTTTCAGCACCTACAGGTACCAGGGGTGGTGAAGGATGGACAAAGATCTAAGCCTGACCGCACCTCTCAAACCTTCCAGGCAGCTGGGTTGTAGCTTGAGCATCTGGGTTGCCTTTCAGAGGTAGCAGCCTTTGCTGTAGTGGGGCATTGCTGCCAGCATGCTCATCTGGAGACCACCACCCTGGTGCTCTCCAGAGGCTCTTTGAGGTGCTGGAGCATGTCCAGAGAAGGGCAACGAAGCTGGTGAGAGGTTTGGAGAACAAGTCTTATGAGGAGCGGCTGAGCAAACTGGAGTTGTTTAGTCTGGAGAAGAGGAGTCTGAGGGGAGACCTTATCGCTCTCTACAACTACCTGAAAGGAGGTTGTAGCGAGGTGGGTGTCGGTCTCTTCTCCCGAGTAACAGGCGCTAGGACAAGAAGAAATGGCCTCAAGTCATGCCAGGGGAGGTTTAGATTATATATTAGGAAAAATTTCTTCACGGAAAGGGTTATCAAGCATTGGAACAGGCTGCCCAGGGAAGTGGTGGAATAGTCATCCCTGCCTCCAAACACGGACGTCCAGTCCCACAGAGGCAGATGGGGGGCACGGGAGGGGAGGCTCACTGCTGTCTAATGGAATAAATTGAACCTTCTTCTGCTTAAAAATGTAAACAACTGCGTGTTCAAGATAATAGGGTTCCCAGAAGAAAGGACTGGCCAGTTTTGGTCGCTTCTGCCCTGTTTGAGGTGTGGGTACATTGCAGTCTGGTCACACATGGTTTTGTCCCAGGACCTTTGGCTCCCACAGTGCGGTGGCTGGTGAGGTAGAGGTGTTATTCCTTAGCAGAAATAACACAGCTAAGGACAGGATCTGTATTTTGTTTTAACTTTTGCTGACTTTGTGGTACGATATTAACAATTGCCTTCAACATGGCTTAAGAGCATGCAGTATGGTAAAGTAGATAAAAAAAATAGAATAACTTCAAAAATTAATCATCTCCCTTCCCAATCACATAGCTTCTTATGCAATACCTGAAGTGATACCTGTGACATAACAGCTATAATCACTGCGAATCCCTTACAAGTACAATTTATCATGCACCTTAATAAATTTAAAAGCCTTCTTTTTGGTCTTTCACTGATTTAGAATGTTATTTTCTTCATCTATGAGGACTTATTCACCCTTGTACACTGTGCTGCTTCTCAGGCTGGACAGGTCCTAGGAACTAGTTCTCTCGCTGTGCCAGGAAAACTCCCTCAAGAAACTTCATCTGTTTTATCTTGTACAGGATCTTCTCAATCATCCCTTTGTAAGAGAGGGAAGGGCAGAGAGTAGGATTCATGGTGATGTTTGAAACAGGGGTCAGGGTGGGGTTAGTAGGTATGTAGACTTAGAGAACTTAAAACCACCAGCTTAGGACCTGAAACACCCCCAAAACAAAAAGAAAGAGACTGTTTACAGGGCACTGTTTGCCACGCTCGTTTGCCATCTGGCGTAATGGACACACAAAAATTGGCATGTGGGAAAAAGTAAACCTTGTTTTTGTTTTGGAATAGGAGTGGTGATGCCAACATAAACAAGTACCAAAATCAGCTGCACTAGACTTGGACTCTGACTCAGTTCTACCATGGATTACAGAGGTAGAAGACACTAGCTATAGATATACTGTAAGGTCTGATGTTTCTCCTTAGGAGCGACCATACAACAAACTCTGGTGAACTTACGGCTCTCCTCAGTACAGCGCTGCCCAAGTCTCCATCAGGATGTCTCCATCAGGGCATCTCCATCAGGGCATCTGCATTCTCAGCAGGAGAGTCATCCCCCACGAGTCACTCATGTTGTTCTATAAAGGCTCTCCCTCTGCAGACTGACCAGGTCTGCCTCTTCTTAGAGTAGGATAGTTGATTCGTAAATGCTCATACTCAAATGGAGCACAGCAGCTGCCACGTCTGACCTCCAGTGTCAAACAGGGCCAAAGAGTTTCTCTTGCCTCAGGCCTGATGACTTGTTGTCAGTTTAAGCCTCTGCTGTGTTTACAGACTGAGATGATATGGCAGCTTGCTATCTTTTTTCCAAATTTGTAGAGGAATTTTCAATTTCTGATGTGTGGTATTACTGTGTGGCAATTACTTAATTGCTGGAGACACCATGTGTACCAAGTCCATGTAATATACACTGAAAACTCTGGCTGGATTTGAACCATAAATAATATCACAAACTCCATTTGACGAGGCAGAAACAAAGTCATGAAAAAAATCAAGCCATATAATATTAAAAATGCTACTGTGGGTATAATAAACTCATCAGTAAACACTGAGTGCAGATGATAACCATTGTTACTCTGGAAAGAGCCAACAAATTCCTGTGCACTCAGGGGTTTGATAAAGAGAACTCAAAATCCTTAGGGCCATTCTAGGCTATTTTGCAGTGAGCCAGCAGCTTCTTTTTGGTCCTAGCTGCATTTAATGAAGGACAGGTTCAGAAACTCAATTTACATTCCCCTTCTGCTAAATAGTTCAAATTGGGGGTATACGTTGCTGATATTACTCAGTTCCCTGAATATTACGGTTTCGGGAGTGCGTTAGAGCATGAGATGAATTGCATTCAGGAGCATGTTGTTCCTATCTAAATTAAAACTTATTAAGGAATGTTACAACATTCTTCAAGGCAAAGATAATGGGAAGGATTAAAAGGTTTAGTTACTGCAGCCTCGGCTGTGGGGCATCAGGACACAGAATTGACAAGTTTTTTTTCTACCTCCTAAGAAGGTGCCAGGGTCATCAGTTGCGGAGCTGATTCTCCCGTGCTGGTGGAAATGGAAGAGTTGGAGAGAGGACTGATCGGCTCCACTTTACTAAATTCCTGCTGGTGGAAAGAGATGGAGATCTGGCATCCCTTTGCCAATGGTGGCAAGAGAAAGAAAGGGCTGGGAACTACTTTGTGATCCAGAAGGTTTTCAAGGACTCCAGCCAGCCTGAGAAAAACAGATCTGTGTCTAAATGAAGTATCTCCCCAAAGCGAAGGTCTGAACTGGTTCAGCCGTTCCCAAAAGACAAAGCATCTGGCTGTGCAGCTATGCAGCAGTCCCTAAGCCTGATGCCATCTCTGCTGAGGTTGGCAGTCAACCCAACAGCAAGCAGCACAGGGTGGGGTCAGGTCTTTCTGGCGATATCCTTCTAGGGGTGCTGGGTAAATACAGCTCTGTATGATGACTAGTGACCAAAACACAATAACCAAGTGTATGTTTTTATTGACTAATTCATTAATTACATGCCTCTCTCTGAGAGGAGCTCTCAGGATGAGCATGTGAGCCGGCTGGCGTGTGCTGCGCTGGCCCAGGTTTGAGGTATGGCAACTGCAGCAGCGTGCTGGTGCACGCGTTATTTTCCTCACATCCTCTCACGTACCCTCTCCTGATCCAAGTACTTTGACATTCCGGAGTGCTGCCTCAAAGCCACCCGAAACTGACACAGATGAGGAGAGAGTTGTGTTTGACCCCACTGGCTGCAGAGCACTCACCAGCCCAGGCATGGAGGGGCTTTCATCCCAGTACTCCTGTGTTTCTCCTTGTATGCTGGGATAAGGGGACTTTGCTAGTTCAAAACTGGTTCAGAGCACAGTATGGACTGAAAATTAGTTCCCCCAAGTCTCTGATCTCAGCCTGGTATATAACAGGTATATCTTTGTTGACGAGAAGTTTGTGGAAAAAATAAAATGCTTGTGCTTAATACCTGTATGCTTTGCGCTTCATAAGCACAAGCACAGTAACTGTATATGGTAAAGAGCTGCCATACACAAATACATCAGACCACAGTGGTGTTTTTTTCTCTTTGTTAACCCTCTGGATTTACCATGACTCTGTCTTGTCAGTTTTTGCTGAGGGAAGGAGTCAGAGGTACAGCATCAGAGACATCAGCTCAGGCTGCAGCTGTACATCTGACAGCGGGCAGCTCAGATTGCCATCAGCTCCATCAGTGCGCCCAGCAAACAGGTGTTGTACGAACGGGTAGCACAAGTCAACATTTTAAACAGGAATGAATCCCCAGCCCCTGTCATCGTGGGCAGGAGCTCACATCCCACCTGGCACTAATTGGCACCTTTGCTCTTGCACTCTCTCTCCTTGGCTCTGCCCCACATCACCATGATAGTGAAGCACTGATTAATGACCCCAGTGGGAGTGCAGGACCCTGTGTGGCATGGAGCTGAATGCTTTAGACAGGCCCTGGGTGTCAGAATTGAGGCATGCTGGAGGGGGTTTTCTGCTGCCTTTGGACCATTGTTAAACAACAGTGTCATTCTTTGAGTCTCTTGAGTGAGATCTCTGCATGTATCTATGCAAATAAGTTGGTAAGAACTAATATTCAGCCCCTCTTTGGCTTTAGCAATAGAGGAGAGTATGTGCATTGCATGTGAGGTTGGTACCTGCTGAGACAACTGTCAGGTTTTTTTGTATTTCTTTGGAATTTTTGGTGTCTTCTGATGATAGTATTAATAAACTAGAAGGGAATTGCACAGGCAGTGCTGCCACACATACGAATGGAGATGTTACTTTAAAGGAAAAATGTGTGATGTTGGGATACATTTGCACATTCTGTTGGTCATTTTCTGCACCTTCACATGCAAAACAAACCAAGTAAAAGACTACACATGGAGGGAAATAAAAATTGGAAGAGAGGAGAGAAGGGCAGCAAGACAGCTTCTTCTGGTTGAACCATCAGAGTGAAAGAGTAGTGGTCAACAGCTCAAAGTCTAACTGGCAACTTGTTAAGAGCAGTTGTCTTCGAGGATTGATACTGGGGCTGATACTATTTAACATCATCATCAACAGCCAGGATGATGGGATGGAGTGCACTCTCAACAAATCTGTGGACAGAACCAGATTGTGGTGGTGGGGAGTGGTCACCACATTGGATGTTAGGGCTGCTGTTCGGAGGGACTTCAACAATCTTAGAAAATTAACTTATAAAAACTGAAGACCAACATAGACTTGTATCTAGAGCAGAACAAGCTCATCCAACAGCACGGACTGGGGACCAACTGCCTCAGGAGCAGCTCTCTAGAAAAGAAGGACCCTGGTGAGCAACAGGCTGCACAGCAGCCAGCAGAACCCCTTGGAAAGGTAAAGGCTAACCACACTCTGGGCTGCACTAGCAAGACCATAGCAACAGGGCAGGAGAAGACATTATGCCTCTCTGTTTGGCACTTGTGAGGCCACATAAGGAGTAATGTTCAGTTTTGGACAGAGTGGGAAAAGGCCAGCAGACAACTACCAAGACAATTAGGGCCCTGAAGCATATAACAGGTGAGGAGGGGCTGAAGGAGATGGGCTCGTGCAGCCTGGAGAACAGCAGGTTAAGGGCGGGGGGGGGGGGAAATTGCAGGATCCCACTAGCTGATGGGGGTTATAGAGAAGGGAGAGCCAGACTTTTCTCTAAGGTACAGAGAGAAAGGACAAAATGCAACCATCACAAGATGCAACAAGGGACATGGGGGTTTGGCATTAGGAAAAAAAAGACCTCCAGTGAGAATGGTTCATCACTGGGAAATGTTGCCCCTGGAGGTGGCTGGACCTCCATCTCTGGAGGAGATATTCAGAGGTCAACTTGTCAAGGCCCTAAGCAACTTGCTGTCACTTTCAAGTTGGGCCTGCTGTGAGAGGTGGGTTGGAATAGGTGAACTCCAGAGGTTCCTTCCAGGCAAAATTACTCCATGACTGTGTTGTTCAGAGTGTCACTCCCCATTCCACTTGCAGCACAAGTATCTCAGTCCTTTCTCTTCCCCTTCCTCTAGCTCACCCTTTGTGTGTCAGTAGTACCTTGGCTTGTATGCCTTGGCCTTAGGATGAAAAATTTCAGTTTAGTCTTCAGTCACCTCTGCCTCTTCACACTGATGCACATCTAGTCAGACATTTCTGTGGAGGGGTCATATGGTTTTGTTAATTTGCCACCATTACTGCAAGGACAACTTGAGCTGAGGAGCTGCTTCTGACAGACGGATTGCAGCCATCCAGGGAAAGCTGTCAGTAGTGGGGCAGTTGGTTCTTCGAGTTGCTTACAGAAACTGCTGAGAGTCATAAAATATGATTGATTTCAATCACTGTCCCTCAGAAGGTGTCAACTGCTGTTCTTGAAGCCCAGATTCTCATTTCAGGTAGATTAATACGCTTTTCTGTCATCTTCAAGATAACATCAATAAACCGGGACCTGGCCATTCTGGCAGAAAAGATAACAAATGTTTCTGCTGTCTTTCCAAACAGGATGTCATCTACTGCTAAAATTGGTATTGTTTTTCTTCAAAATTGCTATTGCCTGGCCTTCATCAGTCTAATTGTGGTTTCTTCTCTCTCAGCATCTGTATGAACCCTCACTCTCCCTCAGTTGCCAAAGGCACCTCAATGTTACCACTATGGGATGAAGATGCGCATAAATATACTCATAAAAGCATGCACAGACAGGGTAATATCATCGGCCAGCGTTCCATAGCCTGCTACCCCAGCTGCTGGGGAGCTTTGAGCCTCAGCAGGGTCGCAAAACTGCTGGTCTGCAGGGAAGAAAGTGGTGGCACTTTACAGCAGCGTGAAGTTCATCCCAGGCCTCCCCTGAGTGAGCCTCGAGTCTCTCCCAAAAAAGGGAGGTACTGATGTCGGAGGGTCAGGGATGGCAGGCCTGAAATCTGTGATGCTGCTATGGCACAGTGTCACCACATGGGTGCTGCCATCTCCTCAGGCTCAGCCCACCCCAGGAAGCCAACATGGCTCCGCTCACCACCTTCTTCGGGAGCTGCATGCAGCCCACTCGCAATGGTGTTTATTCAGCTGTAGACGAAGGCTGCAATAACAAGTGGTGTGAAGCTCATTAACAGCTTGCAGAGACCTCAACATTTCAAATGCAGTGTTACAGAGGCACCAAGTACCATTTAAAAACAGTGTGAAAAACTTTCTGCTCTTCCCAAGCCACCCTTCCCTCTCCTTCCTACTGATGTTTCCTCTGCAGCTGTGCTGGGCACCTTTGAGGTCACTGCTCCTGCTCTTCCCTGGTGTTTTCTGAGCTATTTCTTTGAAGCAAGGTCTAAAGGGACCTCTCCTCCTTGGGCCTGGTGGCCAGGCTGTCACTCATACCTTTGCTTTCTTGCCCACCTCTCCTCTGTGAAACAAGAATCCTGTCCCCCGAGAACTGCCAGGCATGGCTTGTCGCTCTCCCCAGGAAAGCACAAACATCATTTATGCTCATAAGGAGATGGCACTTCTAATGGCAGCAAAGAAAGTCCTCAGGAAAGGGAAGATGCAGAACACTAATTCAGCAGAGTTCAGGGACTCTGAGGCTCTCTGCCTTGAACCTCTGCACCAGTGGTGAGGAGCAGGTGAGCATCACTGGGGGCTCTGCAGGGGATCCCTCCATCATTTGAAGGACCTGCCGTTATCCAGAGCCGGAGGTGCAGGCCAGCTCCTGGGGCAGAATTAACACCGTCACGGCAAGTGAGACTGGCTCTGCAATCATTGATATCCTGGGAACACCAGAAAAAAAGTAAAGCTTTCCCCAGTTACTTTCTTCGAAATCATCAGTAACTGACTACTCTACCCAAGAAGCTGTTCGTGTGGTTTGCCCCACTCGTCCCTGGCACGGGGGATGCCCGTGGGAGTCAGGGGCTGGGAGTCAGGGGCTGTCTGCTCACAGCTGCAGCCTGCCTGCAGCTGCCTGCTGTGGGGCTGGTGGGGAAACACTCCACCTGCTCTTCCAAACGCTGCCTTTGCCCTGCCGTCCTCCCCTCCAGGGAAATTCCCACAGCCAGCGCTTACCCTGAGCTCTGTTGTGGTGAGCTCGCCTTTCATTTATGGTGTTAAAAGCTTTCTAAATCTGCTTTTTTTCCTTGCAGTTTCCCCTAAGGTAAACACCTCAATTTCAGTCTGAGTCATATCTCCTTATGCCACTTGTGCTGACATGCTGGGGCAAGCGGTGTGAAGTACCTGTCTCTGGCTAGACGCTGCAGCCCAGCATCCTGCAAGCGTGAGAGCCTTCGAAGTGATATAACAGCCCAGGAGCTGAAGCTATCCAGTATTTTTAAGACTGAGATGCAGACAGCAGCTTGTCGTTAGCACTGCAGTCATGGTGAAATGCCACTGTGGTTCCCAAAAATGCCATAGTGCAGGCACTGCTCTCCCACTGTGCTCTTTCTGCCTGACAGCGGGGACATCACTCACAGGGTGTCCTTTTCTTTTGCAGCATTAGCTGCTGTAGCTGCTTCATGGGACCCACAATAAAGTATAGCAGCCTTTAGCTAGCTGTGACTAATGCCAGGGCATGGTCTTTGTCTGGGCAGCATGGGATCAAGGGTGCACAAGCCAGGTGGTCTCTGCACCGTGAACTTTTCTTGCTCTTCTCTGTTTCACTGGTTTTGCCCACCCATCAACTTTTCCTTCCTTGGTTTCCCTTGTTTCAACTCGTGTTTCTTAGTCAAAAGCTTATTTGTTCTCTGCAAAGGCACCCTATAACTGTGTTGCACTTGGCCCCTCATGGAGGGGTTTGAAGGGGAAGTGTCCAGGACAGAGGAGGCACCCTGAGTGCAGCCCCACAGAGGGTGGTGAGACACAATACCTGCTGCTCCTCCAGTTGGAGTGAAAGCCCAAGTATCCTGCACCACTGACCCTTGGGTGGGTTCAGAAGAGGGAAGCTCCCTGTGAAAGAAGTACAGCAAAGAGGAGAGAAGACCACGTCACCACCAAGGCAGGCAGGTGGCCTGTTTTGCTTAGGTGCCTACACTCAGCAGCAGTTCAGTGAGAGCAAAACTTGATGTAGCCAATACTGTGAGTATTAGGTGTCCAAAGCCAGGGAGGAACATCAAGGAGCCAGTTTTGTTGTCTTGTCACTTCCTAGGTGACAAGAAATTACTCCATCTGTATACTCATCTTACTTTTCCCATCTCCAGTTCCTGATCCAGCTCTTCCCAGGAGCACCTCGGTGGTGTGTGGACCGGGAGCTGGTCCATGCTCTGCCTTGTGGCAGCTGTGGAGTCATGACAGCTCTTTTCTGGTCCCACACACAGCCATCTCTGGCTATGGACTGAGGAGCAGCAACATTATTACATTAGATCAATATTATACAGATTAACTCTGTTCCCAAGGTTTTATTTAGAGAAGGATTGAGAAGATTTTCATACTGGCTTGTGTTTCTCGCAGCTAATCCCTCACAGTCTGGTGTTTCTCTTGACTTTTCACTTTCCTTGCACAGTTGACAGGTTTTCTGAGCTAGATCATAGAATCATAGAATCTTCATGGTTGGAAAGGACCTTTGAGATCATCAAGTCCAACCATACACACACAAAACCCACCCCGCCTACAATCTCTGCCACTAGAGCATGACCTGAAGTGCCAAATCTACACATTTCTTAAATACCTCTAGGGATGGTCGGGTCACCTACCAGTTGTATCAGGAAGTTATCTTCCATGCACTCGAGGAACCTCCTAGCCTGCCTGCTCTCTGCTGTGTTTTATTTCCAGCAGATATCCAGCAGGTTGAAGTCCCCAACCAGAACAAGAGTTGGTGATTGCGAGACTTCAGCCAGCCGCTTATAGAATACTTCCTCTGTCTCCTCGTCCTGCTTTGGTGGTCTATAGCATACTCCCAGAACAAGATCTCCCTTATTTACCTTCCCCTTCATCCTTACCCATAAACACTTGACTTTATCATCACTGGAATCTAGCTCTATACAATCAAAACACTCCCTAATGTACAGAGCCACATCCCCACCTCTCCTTCCATACCTATCCCTTCTGAAGAGCTTATAGCCATTCATCGCAGCATTCCAGTCATGACAGTCATCCCACCACGTTTCCATGATGGTGACTACATCATAGCTGTCCTGCTGCACAATGGCTTCCAGCTCGTCCCATTTGTTGCCCATGCTACGTGCATTCCTGTAGATGCACGTGAGCTGGGCTACCGATTTCACCCCCACCCTTGGCCCTTTATCCCTAGGCTCATTACTAGTGGGCCTGATTTTATCCCCTTCCCCCTTCGATTCTAGTTCAAAGCCCTGTCCATGAGCCTTGCCAACTCTTGGCCTAGTGCCCTTTTCCCCTTTCGGGATAGGGTTTTCCCATTCTTAACGAGCAGGCCCGGTGTCCTGTAGATCAAACTGTGATCATAGAACCCAAAGCCCTGCTGGTAGCACCAGTTTTGGAGCCAGGTATTGATCTGTCTGATTTTCTTGTTAACCCATTCGTCGGTCCCCAAAACTGGAGGGACAGAGGAGAACACAATTTGTGCTCCCGAACCCTTGACAAGCCATTCCAAGGCCCTGAAATCTTTCTTCATTGCCCTCAGACTTCTTTCCAGCTCATCACTGTCTGCCTGTAAGATCAAAAGGGGGTAATAACCTGAGGGCTGTATCAGGCCAGGAAGCTTCCTGGTTATCTCCCTAACACGGGCCCCAGGGAGGCAGCAGACCTCCCTGTGGGAAGGCTCTGGCCTACATATGGGACCCTCAGTTCCCCTCAGAATGGAACCCCCTATGACTATTGGCCTCCTAATGCTCCTCACAGAAGCAGTCTTAATGCGTGGAGCTGGCTGCTTTGGCAGCTCCCTGGATGGGGCTTTTTCAGCATCCTTAATTCCCTCGTCGTCTGTCTCCAGAGGCCCATATCTGTTCTGTACAGGCACCTGGGGAGGCATGGGAGGTCTGGAGGGGACCTGCCCCGAGCAGGTGCCTGCTTCCATTCCCCCCCCATCCTCTCCTAGTTCCCCTCCTTCTGCCTGGTGACAAGAGGGCAGGGGATCCTCTACCTCTTGTGGAGCCTCCGCCTGCTCCTTTTTCCCTAAGGATGTCAGGGTGTGGCTCCACCAATCAATTTCCCTTTCACACTCCCAAATGGTCCCCAGTCTTTCCATTTCCTCCTTAAGCTCAGCCACCAGACTGCGCAGATCATGTACCTGGTCACAGCGCACACAGGCGCTGTCTTTGCTGTCCTCCTGCAAGAGTGACAGACATTCCATGCAGCCCGTCACCTGAACAGCTGCATGTCTCTCCGTCAGGTCCATTTGGGTTGCTTTATTCCTTTTGGCTTTGGCTACAGGCCGAGTGGAGACCATGTTTTCTTTGAAGTCAACCTAGCCTGCCTGCCTGCTTGCTCTCCCCTTGTTCCTCCCCTCACAGTCACCCATCACGCGCCGCACTCTGCGGTGGCCAGCCGCCACTGCTGCCACCTCGCCGACAGATCAGAATTAGATCAAAATTAGATCAGAAGCTAATTGGCCTGGATTTTGCCTTTCTCCTCTTAAGTAGTCTTCTGATGATTTTCTTCTCCTGTGCACACCAGTGTGACTGCAATGGCAATGCTAAGCCCACACATGTTGCTCTCTTAAGTGTGTCTACTGTATGATGTCATTTTCGCAAGGAAAATAGAAAGCATTTTGGTCTGTCACCAACCCAGCAGGCATCCCCAGGGTTTCTAGCTAGCAGAACAAATGGAAACCTCTTCTCTTTTCCTTGCTATTTATTTGATTTTGCAGTCATTTAATTGTTCTTCCTTAATTTAGAAGAGGCAAAGAAGAAAGTCCAATATATAAAGATTATTTTGTCACTGTATACTCACATTCCCATGACACTCCTGGTGGACAGTGACAAACTGAGTGGAGGTCTCAGAGCATATTTGGTCTTTTACCTAAGGAGGCCCTCTTAGCTTCTTGGACTTATTTTCTGAAGCTTGTTCTCTGACAAGGCCAGGCAGGGTCATCTTCATAAAATAGGTTGTCAAAATGGGTGGCGTATATTGACTTCTAGAAGCCAATGTCTGTCATTCTCCTGAGACTGTTAAAGGTGCCCATGGAGACTAGATAAGACTAAACCTTAGACTCCTAAAGGGAGACAGGTGAATTCCAACCTCAGGTGCTCAAACCTGGGTGTTTGTTACTCCTGGCCCAAGGAGAGGTGGCTGTGCTACCTCCAAAGCATGGTGGGAAATACAGAAACAGGCAGAGCTGGTGGGGGACTGGTGCTTTCCCCATCTCTCATCCTTTTATCCCCATTTGGTGACCCTACCGTTCCTGCCTTTGTTGCATTACTGAATACGAAGCCTCAGGGGAGCTGTAGCCTAGAAGCCCGATGCTTGGAAACCTTTCAGCCCAAGGAGCCTGTTTTCCTGGCAGAAATCCTTGCTAAACACTTATAACTCATAGTTCAAGGAGTTATGGGCTGGAGTACTGTGTCCTTCTAGCCTTCAGCAATCTTGGATCTTTTTGTAGCTGGGCACTAGAAAAACTAGGCAGTAATTTCATTCTGTGAGCTTTCAGTGGTGTTTTGTCTGAGACCATAAAGAGGAGCTGTCATAACCCAAACAGCAGATTTACCTCCCATTTATTGAGTTATGCTCATCAGATACTTGCTGAGCCACTATTTTGCCTATTAGACACTTGGCCCTGGACTTGTCCTGGGTCGTTCCTCAACTCAGTTCCCACACTCCCTGGAGGGGACTTCATGGCCCCATGGGGTGTTTGGTGGCTAGCGGTGCTTGCCAGGAGCCCTGTGCATGCATGGGGACATGGAGGCAGGTGGCTCCTAGGGTGGGCAAGGCTATAGGTCTGTGGGTGCTAGGAGCCAGATCCCTGCAGCAGGAAGGGCAGTGGCACTGCTGGGGCCATACAGTGGCTGTAAAACACACATGAAACCTGGACAGTGAAAAATAAATAAAAAATGAAATGGAAAGCTCATCCTAAGAAGGTGCTGTGATGGAGCACTGATTTTACTCAGATTTTTTTCTCTTACACTCTTCTATGTAACAACTCAGTTTCTTTGTCCTTACCCTGCCAGGACTGGAAGAGATGCATTTTCCATGCACCACCTCCCGTGGGGTTTGGAAATATACCCTGTTTCCTTGCTCCCTCTCAGCGCTTCCACAGGACTGATCCTGTGGCATGCTGTGCATCTGGGTGCTCTGGCGGTGAAAGACAGGGTCCCCGCCTGAGTAGCAGCAAGACAATGCAGAAACGTTGATGCATATCTTTAATGAACGGTGAGACAGAATCGCATTTGCTAGGAATAGTCTTGTGACGTAGATTTCTGATGTATATTTGGCTCATGTCTGCTAAAATAGTTTAATAGATATTTGCCCTTAATATACTTCTGTTAAAAAGGAGGGTGGAAAAGGAATAAAAGGAGTTTATTCCTGGAAGCAAATCTTACGGTTTTCTACGCTTCTGTGCCGGCCACTTTATTTTGATCCCGCTGAGGCAGTGATCTCACTGAGGCCGCAGTGTTGGCCAGGGGCCAGCTCATGAGGCTGACTACAGCTGCAGCCTCCCAGAAACGAACACCTTGAGGGAGGTGGGGGGATGAGCCTGCCCACCCCTCCGGGCCACCATCAAGCTGTGAGTGGGGCAAGAACCAGGGAAGGCAGCACTGCTGAGCTCATTGAGTAGGGCGATGTTGGGACCTGGGGGCAGAGGGGCTGCAGCAGGACTCTCAAGGGCACTGTGGCTTGGATTTTTTTCCTGGTGTCTTTATCATTAGTCTAACAATGTGCCAAGGCCATAGCTCCATTCAAGAAGCAGAGATGCGTTGTTGTACTGAACTCCCAGCATAGTCTGTCTCCTTGCAGTGGCCTGGCTGTCTGTGAAAGCGTTGATGGCAGCGCACAGGCGTCAGCCTCACACAGGAGAAGTGATGGATCAGCAGTTTCACTGGACACCCTGATTGCACACAGGGCTATGTAATAGATATTCCCATAAACACAGTGTTGTCTGGATCCCGCCATTGCCCTAGCAAAACTGAAAAGAAAAAGAAAAGAGGTGCAAAACCTCATCACAATGCATTGTGCAAGGCCATCATTTCTGCAAAGACAGAGGAAAGCAAAATTCCCTTTTCTCCCTTCACTCTGATGTTAAGGGATCCTGCTCCCCCTGCCTGACTTCCACTACCGCCTGTCTCTCCCTTGGCTTAAAGCCATAGGGTTTTCCTGGTTAGAAGCACAGCTGTAATAGTACCTCTGGGAGGAACGGTAAGCACAGCTGGATCCTGCCAGTGTTTTATGCTCAGGCATATATACACATGCACATGCGCATTTGCCTGGCTGTTTGGGGACATGGTCTCCTGTTGGAGACTTTTTTTGCTGTGTTCCCCTTCTCCTCCCCACCCTCTCACACAAGAGGTGTGACAGGACCGCCACTTCATGATGACAACCCCTTCACATCAGCTCCCCTTCTCCCGTTTTAACTTAAAAGCTCTTAAAATACTTAGTTGGGAGGTGGAAAAAAAGTTGTTTTTGTGTGAGAAACAAATTTCAGCCTGTAACTAAAGGAGTAATTGCACATGTGCCATTTGCACATGACCTAACCCAGAGTTTCTCTGTGTTGCCAAAACAGTCTTTGCTGTGACTGATGTTCTCAGCTGCTGTTTTGTTTCCTTAAAAATCTGAGCCCGGGCAACGCATTTCAGTCCATTTGGGACCTGCCAAGGGTCAATTTGAGAAACGCCTGGAAGCTAGTTGGGGGGGGGGGGGGTGCAGGGGGATTGCTGCTGTTTTTTAAACATCTCTGGGCCAATATTTTCAAATGCATTTAGAAACCTAAGGTTTTAGAGCAGGTAGGTGCCTAGAGGATTTTCAAGAAAACCTGCACTTCTTATCTGTAAATCGCAACCTTTAAGTATTTCTGAAAATCTGTCCCTAAGTTGTGGGCTGAATGAAAACAGAGCCATCATGACAGGCGTTGGCAGAGCTCTCGGTGGTGCCTGGGTGCAGCACCACGAGACACATCAGTAAAAATCGTGGAGTTGCACAGCTGACTTTGCTTTGACTTGCCTGGACGAAGCACCACACCAAGGCAGGCAGAGTGTGAGAAACTGCGAGGGGAGGGCTTTTATTGATAATCTGGAAGGGGAAAAGTGCTTTGTGTCAGATCGGAGCTGTTGTGTTCCTTGACATGAGGCTGGACAGGAAGGGCAGCCGCATATTTTTAAAGATAAACAACCAGTTCACCAATTGAGCTGGTGACTTAGCAGAGCAAGCACAGCTGTCTGTAGGTGGTTGCTTGAGAGCAGCATGGAGATCCCTGCAAGGGGAGGGGGGACCCTTCCTCTAGCTGCTGTTTTCTTGGTCTTGCCATGGAGGGAAGGCATGTCTCTCTGCCTGGCAGGCTCACCCCTCCCAAACCTGCAGCACGGTCACCGTATGCCACCCAAAAAATATGGGAGCATCTCCGGCTGCTGGATCCATGCATTGCTACCGAAGCTGTGACGCTTGGCAGTCTCTCTCCCCTCCTACTTAGTACCTGTGCTCATACTGCAACATACCTAAATCCCATCCCACCTGCTATGTCCCGCCGAGGTGTAGCTCCTGGCAATGTCTTCCCTTCCTTTCTTTTCTGGGAAGGGTGAGCAGCCCCTTATGTGCCCCAGCTCACTCTGCTCTTTAGTGCAAAAGCTCTCACGCCCCGACCCCCTGGGAATTGCAGCAAAATGTAGTTTCCACTTCAGAGCACGCACAGGCTCTTGAAAAGCCTCCCTGGCTGTTTGTCTGGGGTTTTGTTCGGAGGAGACTCTTGGGATGTCAGGGAGCATGGGAGGAAATAATGGCCCCAGGTGTTACAGGAGGAGCCCCGAGCCAGGCTCCGCACTCAGGATGCACTCCACCAAATGGAGAATAATTTGGAAATTATTAGCATTCCCAAAGGCCAAGATCCTGGACTCGGCACTGGTGAGGGGAAGAAGTCTTGCTACTGAGTGGAAGAGAAATTGCTTCACCACCGTTAGGTCAGCCTAGGGATGAGGGAGAAAAACAGGTGCCCTATTTAAGCACTGATGGCAAGACTTTTACATCCTGGAACGGGAAGCACTGATTCAGGTCACAGCACTGTTATCCAAGCATGGGCCTCTGAGAGCACCTCCAAGCCAGTGCGTCTCCAGACACTTTCTGCAGAGGGATGAGTTGCCTCTGACGTCCCGCAGCCATGGGCTTTTCCTTGGTCTGAAGCGCAAAGCTGCTGTAGGACACATCCTGCTCTTCTTGCTCAGGAAAGGCAAAGTTCCCCTGTGAGCTACTTGAGAGTGGAGACGCTTATCCTGAACGTGCTGCCCTGTGCTGTGTGTGTGGGCAGGGGAAGACACAGCTCTCCCTCCCATAAACTGTTCGGTGCAAAGCGAACAGAGCATGACATCCCACGCTGCCCGAGTGAGCATCCTGGGGAGCGTGCGTCAGGGGATGACTCTGCTACACGGCATCTTTTCCAGCAAAGCCTTGTGCCACCTGCAGCTCTCCCAGAAGAGCGCTGGTGAAGGTCAGGCTGGGGGAACACTCGCCGGCACTCAGCAGGAGGGCACCCTGCCTGCAGGGAGAAAGGGAGCTGTGAAGCCTGGGAAGAGAAATGGGCTTGTAGAAACACAATCACACAGGTGGCAGGGAGGCATGGTGGGGAAAAAATTAGGTTGTTGAAAGAGACGGGAGTCGACTCAGCAAACAGCAAGCACCATAGGACAGAAAAATCCAAAGCCTCTCCTCTCCTCTCCTCTCCACTCCTCTCCTCTGCTCTCCTCAGGGTGCAAGCAAGCTGGAGCGGGGTTGCAAAGCACTTGTTGCTCTGACTTGGATGTTTCTGGCATGAGTGTTTTCCTGTTGCCAGTGTCCTGTTGGCTGACCACGGGGACGGAGGTGGGAATGCAGCGCCCCTAAAGAGTGCAGTCCCTTTTGTGTACCTGACTGCTGCGTGTGACAGCCAATTTTGTGCATAGAGGCAGACAGACTGCAGGAAACTGGGAAGGACAATGAGGCTCTGCTTTGCTGGTGCAACAGCTTGATGAGTGACGGAGAGGAAATGCTTCATTGACAAGGGCAGGGTGAGCCACAGGCCAGAGGGCACATTTTTCATGTTGCGCGGGCTTTTTGGTGTCAGCACTGCACTTGCACAATAAAGCTCAGCACAGGGCAGTGCTTGGCTGGTGGGGTCAGCGCCTCTCGGCAGGGAGGCAAGGGGTTCCCAGTTTGAGAACCAAGGAAGGCTACAGGAAAAAAAAACCTTAGGAGTTGTCCCTGAGAAGGGACAAGCAGCCCCTGTGAGAGGTGGCATTGCTGCCTCCTTGTGCAAATCTGAGCTGCAGATAGCATAGCTCCAGAAGTCGTCTTCCCAGAGGGAGGGAGGCAATACCAAAGCCCCATTGCAGGTCTGTAGGGTTCAGCACTCGTCTGAAAATCTGACTCATGCTGAGGCATTTCAGGGGGAACTAAATTCTTTAGAAACTCTAGCCTGAATTAGAAGTGCCCATCTCCGTCAGCTCTGCTCCTACCGAGCAGAGCTGAACTTCCCCACCCAGCTCGGGGCGGTATTATGAGGGTGAAATCGTTGACATTTATGAAGTTCTTTGAAGATAAAAAGAGATGTTAAGTTTTACTGGGCCAAAATCTGAGGCCCACACTTAATCTTCCCCGAGCTGTCAGACACAAGTCTCACACCGGGGGCTTTACTGCATGCCACTTGTAAGCAGTGCAAGGAGCTGCACCCCCCCCCCA
>VYZM01020053.1:145400-158027 GCA_013398915.1 Dromas ardeola
CCCCCAACCCTGTTCCCATGCCCACCCCCCTGCCGCAGCCCCGTGCCCTGCCAGCTCTCCCATCACAACTCTTTCCCTGGCTGGCTGTAAGCCAGAGCACTGAGATGATCCGAGTTACAACATTGCAGAGCTGCAGCCTCATTAAAACAAAGAGGGAAAACAGGAGGCGAAGAGGAAGCTACACGAGAGAGCAAGAAGACTGACATGAAGTTTGTGTACATGTTTATATTATGGAATCATGGAATCTTCAGAGTTGGAAGGGACCTCTAGAGATCATCTAGTCCAACTCCCCTGCTTTAGCAGGATTGCCTAGAGCACTTTTTTTTTTTTTAATAAATAATAAAAAAAAATTTACCCCACTGTAGTACAACGTATTAAATTCACTGAGATCTGCGTGCGCAAGTCTGGCGTCTTGGTACATTCGTCTCATGTACTGGATGATTTGCAGGTACAGCTCCTGGACTTTGGAGTCAGATAACTGAGCATTCTTCAGCAGAGGACCAGACCTATCACCTTTACCAATAAAGCCCATTGTCCCAGTCATTTAGGATACACATTGAAGTAGCCTCTGAAACTTGTTTTCGGCTGGGGCTCCTGCTGTGCTCAGAGCTGCATCAACACAAGCCATCCCCTGCCTGGTCCCTGCTCCAAAGTTGTAGAGGAGGCAAATGATAGATACATACATGGATACACGAGGGAGAGAAGGAAAAAAGCACCCATCAAAAAGGCAAGTTAGGGGCCTAGAGCACCTCGTCGTTGTCAAATTTCCTACAGGCATTGCAAGGAAGAGGAGTTTTAAATTGCTTATACACACCCCTGCCTGCTTGAGTGCACAGAAAAGACAGAAGTGTCTTCAGAAAAACTAGCTGGTATTGTGTTCAGTATGTGGCCTCCCGCCTTTTGTGCAGTTGGCCGTGTAAGTGCTGTTGCCAAGCAGGAGCTATTCATTTCCTCCAGGCTTTCTATAGGACTCATCACTATGACATGGGAGGACTTCAGACTCCAATTAAATTCTCTCCAGAGCAATTGAGGCTCAGTGAGGCTGAGGAAGGGGAAACAAGAGGAAAATGCTTAGTGGCTCTGAGGACTCACCTCTGCTGCAAAGCAAGCCCAAATTTCAAGTTAGGTACAGAGAAAACAAGGAACTGTGACGACCTTTGGGTTAAGTGACTCACCCAGCTTTGCACGGGTATCTTGTGGCAAAGGCTGGACTAATATCTAGTGCTCCTGGGCAGTATTCATATCAGTGAACCACCATGAAATTGCTCCTTCTCCTCCCAGAGTCCCTTCCCTCACTCATTCACTACACAGCTTCTTCACCAAAAGACACTCCCTCTCTACCCAACCATGATGCATCCAGAAGGTGTCCATAAACTGTGTGCTACAGGGATTGAATAAATGGCTCTAAAGACTGTATGCAATTAATGACCAAAGAAAAAGGAAAATCTGGGTTCACATAGTCACCTTGTAGACTTTGAATACCTGGAATTTATGCTTCGAGTCCCTTTACCTGTACTGAGAGATGTATGTGGGGAACATGTACGGTGGAGCAGGGTTTTTTCTGCCTTCCCAGCTCCTTCTCCCAAACAACTCTTCTTGTCCATTTTGCTTAGAGTTGGGCAGCAACCTCCCAGCCTTGCATTTCCCGCGCCCAGCAGTGACACCAGTGAAGTTTTGGCTATGCAACCTGGGGACATCTCCCTGCTCCTGAGGTGAAGATACAGTACAGATTGCATTGCCCACCGAAGATTTCTCCTGCCACTGGGTAGGCTTTACCTGTAGGCGGCCATCCCTGGCACGTGCTACTGAATTGTGCTCAGGTACTGTTGGCCATGGACCAACACCATGCCAAGGAGCGTGCAAATTATTTGTGTGCAGATCATCAAAGGCTGGTATTTGAGCCCACAGCCTGGCCTTATAGAATCATAGAATTGCCTAGGTTGGAAGGGACCTTTCAGATCATCTAGTCTAACCATCAACCCAATTCTGACAAAAACCATCACTAAACCATACCTCTAAGCATTATGTCTACCCGTCTTTTAAATACCTCCAGGGATGTTGACTCAACCACTTCCTTGGGCAGCCTGTTCCAATGCTTAATAACCCTTTCAGTGTAAAAAATTTTCCTTGTCTCATACGCTGGCATAAAGGTAGCTGGAGAGGCCAGGACAGTCAAACTTCTAATTTTTAGTGACAATGACCCAAAGAAGGATGATACCGGAGAGGCTAAGTGGGAGGACAGGACTTGTAGAGGGTGACAGTCATCTGCCACAGCCCAGCCCCCTGTTTGCCCTCGTAGCACTGAGGACGTGTTGCGGTCTGTGAGGCACCACGGGGTCTCACAAGATCTTCCAGAGCCTTGGAGGTGTAGAGGCTCTGCACCAAAACCTGCTGTGCAGGAGCTGTGCCCCACTGGGGCCACACAGAATGGGGCAGGGGACTGAGCGTGGTGCACAATGCTGGCGTAAGGCAGACAGATGTTGTGGGGGAGGACAGGGCTTGTTGCTGCTTGCCAAAGCTGCTGTGAGCACAGACCCACCACCGCGGGTGCTCTCCCTGCGCTGGACTCTGCCCACAGCTAACCAAGCAGCTAGCAGTCTTTAATGAGCTTCGTCAAACTGAAATTATGGTCAAATTGAGGCAGCTTTTATGGGAATGATAAAACGAAAATTGTCCCTGACAAAAGGCAACTCCTGCTGCAGGTTTCAGGCTTTGACTTCGAACTATGCTGCTGTGGGTTTTTTAAAAACAACCAAAAATAGGTAATTTTTTAGCGGAACATTTTAGCTTGGCTATGCTCTTTTGGGTTTTGGGTTTCTTTTCCAAAACCAGATAAGATTTTTTGGCTGAAGCTCTGTGTGGAAAGGGCACAGGGGCATGGAAAATTTCAGGACATAAAGCCTCAAAGCATTTGTCGAAATTATAATCAGCAGACAGAAAGGGCTTACACCATGAAGCATGAAGTGGTCTCAACAGTAAGTGATGTTACCAGTTCAGCTTAAAATATGTCTAAAATATATTTTATAAAACCTCATATAGATTGAGTTTCCACACCCCTGTACTTCACCCCTGAGGGAAGTGTGTGTGCTTCTGGCAGAAGAGGAAGCAAAAACTAGGAGAAAAGGATGTGAAAGAAGAACTATATGCCTTCTTGCTTTTCAGTCAGCCAGCTCTCCCTGGTCCCTGCAGCTGCCAAGAACTTTTGTATGACAAGAGCAATAACACAAAAAACCTGTTAAATATAGATTCAACTGAATTTAAATTGAAGAGAGGCATCTATAGTAATCAAGGTTTGTTAGATGTGCCTCGAATATGGCATTGTTCTTAATTATCGAGCTCTGCACACCTGCAGCAAATATATTAAAAGAAAAGTTTTCCAGCACGCTGCTTCTTGCTAAGTGAAATGAAGGCAAGGCAGCTCTGTGTGTTTCTTCCTTTACAAACTTATAACAGTGAAATTTTACCAGTTCTGTCTCCAGCCTTTTGCTTCCCAAGATGCCAGTTATGGCATTGGTCTCCAACACATTCCAGACTCTTTTGTACTCTGCCTTTAAATAAACTTTATGAGGAGGGGCACAATGGCTTATCAAGATGCTCGTGAGCTGTGACCATACAGGTAGAAAACTATACAGACAGAAAACTATACAGACAGAAAACTAGAGCTGAATAGATCTGAGAAGAGCCAGACTCTTTGTGTGATTTGGCAAACAGCAGCTACAGACAATACTCCAGGCAGAGCTGTGTTCGTACTTGAAACCCTTTCCTGGGGCTTTGCAAAGACCACCATGATGTGCCGAGGAGCTCCGGCAGCACTGTGCGGTCTCCACACCAGGGGCAGCTCATGGATGTGCTGAAGGACAGAGAGGTGGAAATCCTCTGCAAGTTGGGGTGCCTCCTCCATTCACCTGAAAGTTGGAGCACAACGTCTTTCGTCCCCCCAGGGAGGGGAGGAAGGTGGCTGTGCTTTTCCCCTGCTGCCATGGCCACATCTCCTGGAGATAACCCTGCTCTCACCCTTAATCTCAGGAGTCCAAATACCTGGTGTGGGGGTGTTCCCCATGCCACCAAGCTCTGTGCTCTTGCAATACCTGGCTGGGGCAGGCAGCACCTTCAGCTGTATTTTTATATATATTTGTATATGTATTTTTTTTTATATATATATATATATATATATAAAACTATGGCCACAGTTTGGTGTGCGAATTCCTGACCCAGGACTAATTTAACTGGCTTTAGCAGTGGTAATTTTGTAGCTGCAGTGGCCAGCAGCTGGCCAAATAAGCCCATAGGGAAGCCTGTTGCAAGACAGCAATGCAGATCCGCTCTTACTTTAGGAGTAACCTATAAATACATTTCAGGAAAAAAAAGCAGAAGTACAATATGATAAAAAGCAAAGGTTTACAGTAAGGCGTTCTCCCCATAAGGCCCCTGAAACAGCTCAAGATAGCATGACAGGCACATGAACTCATCATTTCTTCCATTGACAGGGTTACTGTGCAGAAAATACACCGAGTAAAAATGGGGAAGAAATACTCTAAGTAAAGGAAACTGATCTGAGAATACCCAGGCCTGAAGCCATATTTAAATGCATGATTTGCATCACTGGATGGTGCTGGGCATGGAAAGGCTTGGCTTTGTTTCCCCCCCACCCTTTTTAAAAGTCTTTGTGGCTGACGGTAACAGCATTGCCTGGGTATTCACAGAAGCATACACATACATGGACACTTCCCTTAGAAAAGAGTTCCCTCACCTTAGTCTGTGACGTGGGTGGTTTTGGCCACCCTGCAAATTGCCAGGCACCGTGGTTACTTCTGCAGCTCTCTCATGTGATGGGACCAGGGCATAAGCCTTTACCCTGCAGTGTGGGAGGAGAAAGCAAGCCCTGAAGGGTGCCTTTGCTGGAGATGTCTGCCTTTCTGATTCCTGGCTCCTGAGCCTGCCACACTGGTGAGTTGAGAAAAGGGTGGGGATGTCTTGACTGATGCGTTGACACTGCCTACAGCAGTCAGCAATGCTGAGCTTGGCAGCTGGGCTTGGTAGCAGGGCTGAGCAGAGGGGAAAGCTGTCCCCACCTGGCCAAGGACAGCTGCAGAGTGGGTCCTCAGAGGCAACTGGAGAGCAGACTGTGCCCTGGGGCACTTTCTCATGCTGAATAACACCTTATTTGCCCTGCAGCCCAGAGGGAATCAGGAACATTGCTCATGCCTTGCAGCAGGAAGGAAGAATGAACAAGGACGATGCCTTCAGTGACTGCTTTCAGCCCAGTTTCCTATTTCCATTATATCCGTACAGCAGACTTTTCACCTGTGATTGCCTCTTTTACTTCCATCTGTATGCCAGATCATCTTTTATTTTGTATCCATATGGTGCTAACAATGTGGGATTCATGAGGAGAGCTGACGGGCAATGCAGAGATACAATAACCGCATACAAGTATATCATAGTGGCAGCGTGCAGAACTGCAAAAATCTCTGCTCTGCCAAGTGGCGAACTACAGCAGGACAATTTGGTTTTTCCAGATTATTTACAGGTGGTGCTGAAAGGCTTGTGCTGGGCTGTGTTGTTAACCTGTTTGGAGGCACTTATTGAGGAGAAATATGAAGCCAGAGGCTGGCACAGCTGCCGTTTGTCTGATTTCTGTGTGTGGTTCCTGAAAGCAGGGGAACTGAAATTTGTTCACGAATACCCAGTTTATGGTACCTGTGCACCTTCAGTGCTGCAAAGCTTCATATATCTGCTTCCATCACGGGCACTGAAGGGCAATGAAGTGTACAATGTACAGACTTTTGCACAAGTTAGAAGGAAAGGTGGTGATCCCACTGCTCTTCTTTATGATGATCCTGCTCCCTGAGTCCCTTAGGAAAAAACTAGACGGAAGAAGAAATTGTTTGCAGTTGCTATCACTGAGCACAAAGAGAAGCCATAGCAGAGAGCGGGCCAGACAAAAGTCACCCAAGACAAAATGCCATTGCAGCCATCAGTGGTGGAGCTGAACACTCAGCTTTTGTTTCTTGTCCTGAAGTCGGAATTAAACCATCTGAAGGAGGCTCCTGGGGTGGCTCTCAGCAGAAAGATCCTCTGAAGTGAAAAGCGATGAACGACAATATCAAACATGCCCATGGTCTATTTCAGAGCGGGCTAAATGCTGAAAAATGTGTGGCAGGTGCAGATGCTTTCCTAACTGTGACCCCTCCATGCTTTCCTTGTCCTTCTCCTTTTTGTTTTCTCCTCTCTGTCCGCCCACATTTCCTGCAGGGCAACATGAGGGCCGCAGAGCAGTGTCACTCCTCTTGAAACCTGGCTGCCAAAGGCCGTGACTAACCCACAGCCCCATCCTAGTGGAAGATTTGACCTTGTTGACTACTAACAGCATGTTATGCAAGGGGTAAAATCCTGCCTTCTGGGATCAAGATCCTGTGCCTATAAAAGAGCAGAGCCAGTGAGGGTGTCTCCCACCGTACGAGTGTGACTTGGCTGACCTATGGATATTTCTGAGGTGCAGCTGGATGTTGAGCCAGCCAAACAGCGAGAGTCACCTTCCTTTTGTTTTGCTTCATTTCAGAAAAGAAAGAATTGCAAAGACATACAAAGAGCTTGGAGCCGTTGTTGCACTGACATTTCATTTTGCAAAGCAACATGAAATGAAGGGCTCCTCCCTAGTGCCAGGCCTTTAAAAGCCTTGGGACTGGAAATTTATGTGACTTTTAACCCGTCATGTTGTTACAGACTGTGACTCTGGATAGTTTAATAAGGCTTTTAAATAGCGGCTCCCCTGTCTGCTCCATCACAAGGCTGCTCAGGGGAGATAAGGAGACAGGATTCAGTCCCAAGCCTCACACGTGCTGTCAGGGCAGTGGCAGGCAGCTGGGGACGCTGCCCTCGGGGCTGCCGGGGAGGTAGAGCTTGGCTCTGCCGGGGAAGTCCTTGCCTCTCTCCCAGCTCAGCTCCAGTTGGCACAACCTCTCGGAACTAGCTCTCTAAACTAGCTCTGAGCTGTCAGCCCAGAGCTAACCCAGCTCCTCCATAGGTTGTATGGGTTTGGCATTCCCTGGCAAACCTTCCTTTGCAGGCCAATCTTGGCCAAGTCTAGTTTAGCACCTTTTTTGCAGTGCTAAATACTTGTTTGAATCTATCAAGCTTTTCAAAGTTATCTTTGCGGGGAAGAGGACTAGAAATGTACTGTTATTTGTCCCGTGTATATTTTTCAGTGGAAGTCAGCTGCTTTTTTTTTTTTTGGCATTTGATATTACGCACATTTAACAAGGTGTTCCCTTTCTCTGTCCCACATGGTGCTCTTTGCAGCACAGCCCCTTCACCTTCCTGCCAGCTCACAGGCTGACAGCAGCAAAGACAACATCACCAAATGGCACAGGAGGAGGAACTGGGCTATTATTAACTATACTTGTGTTTCTCACTGCAAAGCCTGGGGCTTTGGGATTACTGTTCCTTTCCTGCGCTCCCGGTTTGAACATTTTTCTCCCTCCCCAGCTTCAGTAGAAACCAGCATTGCTTCCCAGAGCGCAAACCAGCCTCTCTTAAATCACAGTCACAGAGAGCCGTGCACAGCAATCCCAAGGCACAATGCTGAGTTGTGGGGAGGCAGAGCTGAGCTTTGCAAGAAGTAAAGGTCTGAGTGGATTGCTGCGGCAGAAGAATACCAAATGCAATGATTTAAGGAGAAAAGATGAGTTCTGACAGGTGATCTGAGCTCAGGCAGTGAGTCAGACTCCCCAGTCACTGGGGAGACAGAGCACCATATGACCGAAATCGATGTTCTAGACTTTGTGATGCAGTTATTGAGATTATTAAGATGACTGGATTTGCCCATTGGATTGTACAGGACAAAACATATGGTACTAAACAAGCCAGCAAAGCAGTCAAGGGGCTGCTACATGAAGGGATTTGTATGTAAACATAGTGGGGCAAGGCAAAAGCTGTGCTCCTATAAGTTAATTTAGCTGCGTTTGCTGTAATGACAATGTAATTATAGGAGTGTAATTCAGGAGATTTATCTTTTTAATTAGTAAACTCCCGTGTCCTTCAAAAATCTCCTTTCACAGCTATGGAGCCACCTGCGTCAAAGTGCAGCGGGGAGCCCTTGCTCACTCACGGCTCCTGTGCTCTGACTCTCCCCACGCTGCAGAACTGCCACAGCTCCGAGCAGATGGTCCCACATCAAACACTTCCTTCCCATGTCACTTGTTATTAATTAATTGGAACATTGTTAGCATGCATCATAATTTCCTTGGACATTTTCCTCATGTCAGTATATTTCCTTTCAGTGGTACCTTAAATACATATAAACCTATATTGCCTGGCAGAGGAAGTTTCCTAATGGTAATTTCAGCTGCAAAGATTTTTTTTTCCCTGAGAAAACTCAGAGTGTTAGCAGCACTCTCTGAGCTTGCTATGCAGGAGCAAACCAAACCCCAGGAGCTCTGCCAAGAGCCAGAGCCCACCCCTACAAAAGGTGAGTTGTGCCCAAGCAGTACAGCCCTCCTCTCACAGAGAAGCGGACACTGTCAGAGGGGCACCATCTCTCACATACACGGGAAGCCAAGAGACACTCAGTCTATCTGAGCCCTGTCCTGGCCATTTTTTTGTGACCCTGTATCTGCTTCCTCCCCTCACTGCAGTTGGTTTAACTACATTGTGTGGGACCTGCTGGAAGAAAAGCCTAACAAAACCCTCAGAAGTAGCATAATGGTTATTATTGCATTTTCAAATAGTGGATATAAACTTTTCTTATCCTGAAGTTACAAAAAAGTAAAGGCTTGTGAACACATCCTTGTCGTGTTTCTGGTAGCACCCATACCCAGGGCACCGACCAGGGCCCTGGTGAAGCCAGCAGGGACTCTGTGTGCAGGTGGTGAAGGATCCAGCTTGGTGCCTCTATCACAAGAAGCTAACAACAGGGATGACAATAAAACCTGGCACCGACGCAGAATTGCCTTGGTTAAAAACCTGACGTTGTTTTTTTCCTTCTTCTTAAGTGCCAGGAGGGGAAGAAGTAGCTCCACCGTGCTCAAAGGTCCAAAGTGACCCTGTGAAGGGACTGCACCAGAGCAAAGCAGCGCTTGCCTGCCCTCAGGGAGCAGGGACCCTGATATCTCGCATAAGGCACACGTTGTCCCCATGCCTCGACCCCCTCAGGAGACCTCAGGGCTGAGCAGATGCACGGGTTCAGGTTCAGTGCATCCCTGCCGGCAGCTGCAGGGCGGCTGGGAAGGTGGGCAGCCACTGGCACCCCACGGCTCCCTGCGCGGCAGCTGAAGGCCTGTTTCCCACGTTGCCAGGATAAACACCCAGACTGACAGGTGGGGAAAGGTGTATGAGCTGGAGTGACTGAAGCGGGTGCCAGTTGCCAGCGTGCCTGTGTCCGTACCACCAGCTGCAGCCAAAAAAGAAATATTTGCAAATGCTTCCTGACATTAACACTTCCTCTAGGGCACTGCTGCAGGTGTCCTACGGGTGCCAACCTGCTGACAGCACCCGGTCCTTGGGAGGCTCTTAGGGTGAAGGGGCCACTGAGGTGCTGCTGGCACTCGGGCAGTCCCTGGACTGGCAGTGGGAGAGCACAGCAAGCTGTAAATATGAAGACATAGCAGGAAAAAAAAGATACTCCCCAGAGCAAATCAACTTTCAAGGAAAACCTCTAAGCCCCGACACACACAGACTGCACTACTGAAAATGCAAATGACAGATCAGTCCAGAAAGGTCTTTTGTTTTCCTTCTTGCAATGTTTTTACTTACAGCTGAGATCTCAAGGCAAGCAGAACTAACAACACAAGTGCTTATGAGGAATGAGAATATTAGAGTATGCCAAAAGAGAAATATTACTTTTTAGGCGATGTAAGATTTTTCACTCCTGCTGAGTTCAGCACTAGTTTTAGCACAAGATTTCCTCTAAAAGATGGTCACACAGAGCTGCATCATAACAAAGGGTGGGTGAGCTAACCCACTAATTTCCTCTCCTTCAGGAATCTCAAAGCCATTTACAAGAGGAGTGTGCAGATGAATGGATGAATTAAATCTTGCATAACCTTTGGGAGGTGGAGACAGGCAACACTATTTTCCCATTTTGAAGGTGGCAATTAAAGCAGTAGCCTGTCACCAATGGTTTGTTTCAAAGGTGTCAACAAGCAGGAGCAGAGGAAACCTAGCTAACCTAACACGGCTCTTTCTCTCCATGGGGCATAAAGCGAGCTGAGGGCAACTAACTCAGACAAATCCAACTCCAGCAATTTTTTGGCCGATTTTGGATCACGCCCCAAAACATCAGCAAGAGGAGAAGAAGCTGAGCTTATAAATGCCCCTTTCAGTTTTGATTAGAAAAGATGCTCTTCCAGGCCTGGCCGGCAAATAACAGCTATGTGTGAAGTGACCAAGGGCAATTGGTGTCTGTAATTCAATAGATCTTCTCCTTGGGTCAAACCAGCTTACCAGCCAGGCGGGAGCTGCTGGCCCAGATGCATCTGTGGTCCATCCACCCCCGTCACTTGTAGCTATCCCAGCTGCGTGTTGTACTGCTCGCTCATGTATCCTCAGCTCCAGCACAAGTTTGCTCCCCGAATCATGCGGGAGCACAAGCTGGAGGAAGACGTGCAAAAGCCCCCCAGTACCTTTGTCAGCTTCTGTGCCGTGATATCACAGGGGCTGTTATCACAGGTTTCCTCTTGGACTGAAGTCCACAGACCTATGGTGGAGGAGGTAAACAGGGAGGGAATGCAGAGACAGATCCCAGGGCCACACTGCTTACTTGACAAACTTTTTGGTTTCCTTGTGCTATAAGAGTTGAGTTTTGTTCCTCCCCCCAAAATTCTTACTAGGATATGGATATACCTTTCATTGGAAACATAGCCAAACTCAATGCTATGCCTGAGTTAGATGTAAACATCTCCTGTTTGACTACCATCTGTTTTAAATTATATTTGAGCTATAGTCTATGACTACTGTGTGTTTTTAAAAAGGCCGTTAAGCAGCAAACAAATGCTGTTTAAACTTGGTGTGCTTTTGATCTGGATAGGAATCCAAACTTTGTCTCCTTTTCTTTAATCTGTTTAAATGGGACTTGCATTAACCAAGTGCTGTTTTGGGGCAGCACGGTGCCTTATGGTTAATTCTAACCAAGTCTTGGTGAGCAAATATTTATTTTAAATGTGAAATTCCTGAGTTCTATGCACCTCTAGTAGCTAGAAGGGCTTGTGGTATACTGAATCAGTGCATAACACTGAGAATGGTATTATTCATTGCTTCCAAAAAGGCTATTAAAAATATCCCATAAGAAGATAAGTTGCTTAGAAGGTGTCTGTGTGGCAGAAGATTAAACATACCTGAGCCAGGCAATGTTTCATGGTTAGACCAGCCAGACACTGCCTCTTCTCTTCATAAACCCCAATCCACTATATCATTTCTTCTTCAATGTGCTCTACCTGGCTTCCTGCTGAGGATGATCTATGTGCTTTGTGGAAGCAAAAACTAATATTATTCTGGGGAAGGGATGAGGAAATAGAACTTAAGCTGATTGTTTAATTTTCACCCCCAAAATTTTGAAGACTGAGCAGCTTTTTTTTTTTTCAGAAGAAATTGTGGTTTTTTCTCTTTACTTTTACTCAGAATGTGATAAAAATACATCTTCTAAGCTGTATTTTGCATAAGGGGATATAACGAAGGATAAAACCCAATGAACCAAATTTGCTTCTGGGAAGGTCATGTGTAACTCCAGGAAAGTATGTGGAGATAAAATACACCTGTGGTTAAATTATCTGGGGAGAGGATTGAAGTGCTTACTGAAATCAATGAAGCAGACTTTTACAGCAGGAGAGGCTGTGGTCTGCAGGCTGCTAAGTGAATCATACAGCTATTTGCAAGTGGTGAAGCAGAGGAGCTCCATTGCCAGGGTATTGCGGTTCCTTTTACCTTGACACTGTACTAGATGGGAACCAGAGGAACGTGGCGGTCGGTCTGTCCTCTGTGGCTTGCACCTTCCTCCCGTCAACTGTGAGCAGACCGGGTTCAATGAAACAGCAGTAAGGAGAGGTGCTGGGGGAGTTTTAGTGACTTGGCCAAGGTGACACAGGGGAGCAGTGGCAGAGCACAGGTTGTCTAACCCCAACATCCACCCCTTAGCCACAAACCCCGCCGTCATCACCAGTGCTCTGCAGCCCATGGCAGGCAGATTATAGGACTGAGGTTCAAGCCTGCAGGCCTCTGGGGGTTAAAGTTCTCAGTGGCTTTAATGGGATGAAGTCAACAGTGCCAAACTCTTCCCTCAGTCTTTTTTATCCATGTTATTTAAAATGACCAGATTATGAAAATAAACCCATTTGTCTAAAAAAGAAATTCTGTGGAAGAGAAGGAACAGGGAGGAACAGTAAACATCACAGTACTTTAATTTCTGAGGCAAAGCTAGAAACTTGTTCCTAGACTCTGTCTATGGTCAACGGCAAGAGGACTGAGATTCAGAGCACTCCCACTAGCTGCCTGCAGCTAGGTGTGATCACTTTGCAGCAGGTCAGCTCCCAGCGCCATGCCATGTCCATGGGCCGCATTCATGGCACTTACTGCATTTTCCTGAAAAGGTTCTTCCCTTCCCTTCCCTTCCCTTCCCTTCCCTTCCCTTCCCTT